>JALBCR010000155.1:0-290881 GCA_030710515.1 Abscondita cerata | reverse complement strand
CCAGTTACGTATTGCTATTGCGTCCTCCTCTCTGGGGGACCAACGAAGCAGGGAGTACCACGACAGGGACAAGGTTCACAAACTATGGCAAGAGGTAGCAAAAGAACAAAATAGTACAAGTAGGTAATTTTTATTTATTTCCATTTTACTATTTACAAAGGCCTGCCTTGTAAATATAAGTTTTCAAAACTCTCTTAATCACATATAAAGGGTCTTGATGCTCTATTATTTCTTCGATTGATTGCTGACTTGTTTGTGTTGCTATTTCCTGCATCGGAGTTAGTTGGATCGTTGCTGCCTTCGAGATCAATTAAAATGTTGTGCAGTAAGCAAATACATTTGACTATATTCTCAGCCGAAGAGGGCTTTGTTTCAATAGATTTTGTTAATATTTCTCCATCTAGCAACAAGTATTCCGAAAGCGCATTCAACGCACCGCCTAGCTTCCTAGACAGTCTGTAATTGAAATGTTCATTTTCTTCGGTAAGTTGCCTTCGAGGATAAGGTCGCATCAAGTACTCCGTTAAAGGATATGCTTCGTCGCCAACTATGTAAAACGGAAATTTTATATCCGAATCAGGGAGCAAGTTTGCTTCAGGCAAATTAAAATTGTTATTTTTAATAAAGAATATGTTTGCGATGAGTTAAAAATGCCACCATCACTTTGGTAGTCCCGTAGGCCCCAATTTCTATTGTCAAAAATTTACAGTTGGCATCTGCAACAGCTTGCAAAACAATGGAAAAAAATTGCTTATAATTATAAAACATCGATCCAGAATGCGAGGGACACTTGATTCTGATGTGCTTGCCATCAATGGCACCCACGCAATGGGGTAAATTCCATTTTGTCCAGTAGTCCTCAGCAGAAATTAGTAATATTTCCCGCGTAGGTTGCGGCATGTGTGTCGAAACAAATTCTTTTCCATATTGCCAGGCATACTTCTTGCACTATGTGCGTGACGGTCGAAACTCCAAGGCGGAAAGTAAATGCCAAACTTCTGTAAGAAACCCCAGTGGCCAGAAATCTACAACAAGATATTATTATACACAATACTGAAATTAAATATAAATTCTAAACAATCAGTTGGTATATTCTTAATTTTATGCTATTACCAGATTAACAGTGACACGAAACTTTGTACCAGACATAATCTTGTAGGTACCTTCAAACAAGAAATTTACATTTTTTCTGTTTCTTATAGCGGACGCTGCGAAAAAAAGATGGAAATCACTAAGGGATGTGTTCAGGGTCGAACTCAAAAAAATTCCAAAATTACCTTCAGGCGTTGGTACACCCTCAACTTTTACGTCATCATGGTGTCACTTTGAAAGTTTAATATTTCTTAGAGACCAAATGGTACCGAGGCAACTTACGGGTAATTTGCCATTAAGTCAAGTCAACGAGGAATCCGATCCAGCAGCTGATGCGAGTGAAAGTGGGAATGTGAGTGAAAATGATTTGGAATCGCAACAACAAAATTCAGCGAATGAAAATCGAGATGAAAATGTAATTAGTGGCAATCATGAAAATGATCATGAAACGGACAGAACCCAGACAGAAGACACACCTGGTTTAAAGCGTCCAGCAGGTTCTCAAGGAAAAGAAATGCTAAACGGAAACAAGAAGATTTTGATATTGATCGGTTTTTGGCATTGGAACAAGAGAAGATCCAGTTGTTGAAATCCACCGAAAATCCTCCTCGAAATGATGATCAAGATTATCATTTCTTAATGAGTTTTCATCCTTATTTAAAAGAAATGCGTCTTGAAACAAAGATGTGGTTTCGCCTTTAAAATGCAGGAACTTCTTTACAATTGTACCGTAAATGAAATGGCAGCCGTAACTTCTAACACAGCCCTGCCTTTGTTTTCACCTGTTCCTTCGACTACTTCTAACAGTTCTGACTACCATCAGTTATAGAAATAAAAAGTTTACATTCCGAATGTGATATTTTACTAATCCTTACAAAATAATAATATTTCACTTACCTTAAAGTTATTGTTAGACGTTCTTTGACGCTTATTGGATTCCTCCAGTTTGTGGTCATTTTTCCAATCACCGGAGCTATTTTATTCTCGATGTAATTGAATGTATCTAGAGTCATCCGGAAATATTCCCGAAATTTGTCAGGATGCTCCGCCAGTTCCGCAAACAAATGGTGGAATTCTCCGAACACTGACCGCTTAAAGTTGATGTTATGTACCCATTGACGCTTTTTCTTTATTAATTTTTTATTACTAAATATTTTAATACCGAATTTTCCGATAGATACTGTCGAAGCCTACCCATTGCAGACAAATACGTGCCTGCGTCCAATTTCATCGCAATCTATAAAAACAGGCGCGGAAAATCGCTTGAGTTCAATTGCGTAGCATCGCAAAGCATCGCGTCGCCCATCGCGCTATAGCGGGATATGTGAACGTACACTTATTCATGTATACTTTAGAGTTTACATAGCTCCAAAAGAAAAAGTCAAAAGTCAGGAGGTGTTATGTCACATGATCGGGTAATTCCAATGGCAATGGTCCAAAGCGTGAAATGATCTGTTCATCGAATCGTTTTCGCAGTAAAGCCATGGTTTCACGGGTTGTATGATTGGTTCATTTCGTCGAGATCACGGGCTTCAATTATAGGTATCAAATAGTCCATTATTATGCCGCGATAACTATCATCATTCACAGCAACATTCCGGTCGGCCTATGTTTTGAAGAAATATGGTCCGATTTTTCCACAGGCTGTAGGCGCTGTGCCGGACTAAGTTTTTTTTTTTATTATGAAATGTCAAACACTACTGAGGAAGAATGCCACTTCAGTTGCCTCGACTCATGCGCGATGCGATCTGCAATTAAATCCCCATCATAAAAACTTGTAAAAAGAAAAAGTGAAAAAATCTTGGCGCCAAAACGATGGTGTCAAAACGGTGGCGCCAAAACGTCCTAAACTGTTTCCAAGATCACCATATAAATAATAAAAAAACGCCCTATATATTGCCTTGGAAGTAGGCACTTGATCTATTTGGACATTATAAGGGCGTTGTCTATAGCAAAAACATTGAGCGGCGACAAATCTGTAATAATTGTGGACAATCACCACTTTTACCGTGAAGTCTCTTCTCATTCGGCATGAATGGTCTCCTTTGCTAATCGTCATTCCAATTTCATAGTTTCCTTTATTAAAAAAAAATTGTTGGCCAATAATTACGGATATATGGTTTTGGTTACTACACTTTCACTTAGGAATAAAAATTGTTTACCGACCTATGTACATTCAAATACCAGAGTGGAAATAAAATTTGGCAAGTTATACTATCTATATTGATATAGGTGATTGTGTGTCTGTTTGTTAATTATGGCCGCCAAAACGGAGCATCCTCCATGGGTGAAAATTGACTTACATGACCAAAATTGTACTGGAAATAACTTAGGTACCTTCCCACCCTCCCTGACCTCTTTGAGTGGAACTACAAGCAAAACTAGGCCTGCACGGCCTGCGTAACCCGGGCAACACCGGATGTCAATGCTAGTGTTAAATATACAGATAAATCTATGATATAGAGACAAAATAATAATAGAAGTTCTACTTGATTTCGGAACGTTTGAAGTCGGTGATTCTACAGAAATCGCGCGGCGTATTGACGAGCAATAGTTATTTGTCCAACAAGTGAGGAAAGCGATTCTTTTTCCCCCTCAAGCTCGCTACGCTCGTAAGGCATTAGAGCGAGAGTGGAAAAAGGCTTTCCTTATGTGTTAGACACAACATTTTTGGCAGAAAGAATAAATCACAAAAATTAAACCATATCCATCCCATAAAAGTTATATTTAATTTTAAATTTTGAAAATTGTCGGAGAAAAGAAATGAAGGCTACATGTTTCGGCAATATAATAAAATTGCCATCTTCAGGCCAACCGTAACGATCCAATAGTTAAATCTCATAAAAATACATATAGAACTACAAACAATAAAAATTAACGAAATTCAAAGGGGTTACTAAATACTTACAGTCAACAAACAAACTAAAACTTAAAAAATATTTTTTGCGTTAATACAAATTACATTTTTAAAATTAAATTTAATAAGACACCACGTCCCACAAAACGTATACAGATAAGGGCTTATCTTTAAATTTAGCAAAGTGGAAAAACGACATCATGTTGATATCCAGTTCAACCACTAAGTATAGGTTAAGATATAATTTAATAGTGACTTTGAAATTTGCCAACTAAAATGCCAACTTAAATAATGGCGCGAACATTTTTAAATATGGAAATTGAATTAAAGTAAGAAAAACATAACAAACATTATAATTAATTTTGTAGATAAAGTAAATTATGGTTATTATTTAAAATTTCATTTAATAAAAGATTTGGATATTTATTTGAGTGACTGAAGATTTCAAAGTGTTCTAAAAGTCCAATTTTAAACTTTTTATTACATATATGTAAAATTTTAATATTATCGTTTAAATTAAACACATGATTGTTAATGTTAATATGAGAAGCAAAAGAAGACTTTAAATTAAAGGAAGTGTTATTTTTAATTTCTTTAACATGTTCATTGATACGCGACGAAAATTTCCTACCAGTTTGTCCAATATAAAAGGATTGACAAGTACCACAAGTGCCAGTGTAAAGTTTGACGTCAAAAAGTAAACCAGAGTCACGCAATAAATTAAATGAAAAAGATGTCCACCGAAATTGTGAAAATCGAAAAATTGGAGTATCGAGCCATCATCAAGTACCTGTATTTAAAAGGGTTAAGAGGTAAGCAGATTTACGAAGATATGCTTAATACCGTTGGTGATCAATGTCATTCGTATGCGACCGTCAAAATTGGAATGCAAGCTTCAAAAGAGGTAAATTTTCCATTGAAGATGATGACCGATCGGGAAGGCCAGTTTCTGTGTCAGTCCCCGAAAATATCGATGCAGTTCATGACATGATTTTATCAGACCGTCGAATTGGGCTAAAACGGATATCTGAAGCACTGAATATTTCATACGAACGCGTTCATCATATGGTTCACGTCAATTTGGACATGAGAAAAATTGCTGCAAAATGGATCCCCAAATGTTTGAATGTTGACCAAAAGCGTGCAAGGGTAGAAGCATCGCGTTCGATCTGTGCTCGATTTGAAAACGATGTAGACTTCTTAAACCGAATTGTTACTATGGATGAGACTTTGGTACATTTCTACGATCCAGAAACAAAGCAACAATCGATGGAATGGCGACACTCTGGTTCTCCAAGACCTAAGAAGTTTCGTGTCCAAAATCTGCTGGAAAAGTTCTTGCTTCAGTTTTTTGGGATTGCCATGGAGTAATCATGATTGATTTTTTGGATAAGGGTAGAACAATAACTGGAGATTACTATTCGACATTACTGACCACTCTACGGGAAAATATTAAAAAGAAAAGACGCGGAAAGCTATCCAAAGGTGTTTTGTTTTTGCAGGACAACGCCCCTGCACACAAATCTCATGTTGCCATGCAAAAATTCGTGATTTAGGGTTTGAATTACTAGAACACCCCCCTTATTCACCCGATTTGGCTCCGTCCGACTATCACCTCTTTCCTCAACTGAAAAAAAGTTTAAAAGGTCGTACATTTTCTTCCAACAAGGAGGTAATAGAAGCTGTGGAGGTCTGGTTTGCAGAGCAAACATTTTTTGAAAGGTCTAGAGACGTTGCAGGTTCGCTGTAATAAATGTATCCAATTAAGAAAAGAATATGTTGAGTAATAAAATATTTTGACATTGAAATTTTGTTTGGTTCTATAGTAGGCTAAGAATTTTTCAATATATCCTCGTACATACCAGACGGAGAGCTAGCGACCAAAAAGGTCATGTGGCTTCAGCATTTTTTATATTTCGTTAGCCGCTTCCCTGGGCAACCTTTTTCGACAATGTCCATGTCTGTCAGGCCATGAGCGGTGGGTGCGGGTGTAGTGGAGTGGGGAAAAAAACGAAAAAAATGTGGGCTCAGCCACTTTAATTTTTTTTTCCAAATCGTTCGGCCGTACTCCTGAGCACCCAAAAAATTTTTGTAGCGATCGGTTGGTGGGAAGGGGGTGCCAGCACTAAATACAGGCCGGAAAAAAATAATAATTGTGAATAATAGTTGTGAAAAAAAATTATAAAGTCTTATTCAATAGGCTGGGGCTGATGAGCGTGCTGTCCGACATTTGATTGTCAGCTGTTCATACATGTTCATCAGTATCGCTGTCACTACCGGATAAATTTTTTTTACATAAATATTAACAAGAAACAAATAAGTTTATTTGAATAAAAATTTTTGAATTAATAAAATAAATCAATGAAGGAATACAAACAAATAGAATTTTTTTGCATACATAAAAATAAAAAAAAATAAAGGAATATAAATAAATATAATATTTTGCATAAATACAAATGAGATAAAAGGAATAAAATTTTTTGGATACATAATGACGAAAAAAATTGTTTAAGTTTTTTACATAAATAATAACAAGGAACAAATAAACAAATTTCAATTTAATTATTGCATAAATTAAAATGAATAAATAAAGGAATATATATGAATAGAATATATATTCTGCGTAAATAATAATTAATAGAATAAGGCGCGCAAGGAATATTTTTTTCGCCCGAGTAAAAATAATGTCCTTTAAATTTTACTATGTGAATGAAAATGCGTAGACGCTCAGCTGAAGCAGCTGCCCTTCGGAAGCGTTCGGGTGTTTCCGTTCAACGGGTGCGAGAAGGACAGCGGCTACTCTCTGTTGGCCGAACACAATCGACGCGCCGTGAGGGTGCCGACGTGGTCGCCGACTGCTGTCCCCTCCGCTAGTGCTTTTCCCTCTCCATCGGCCCGTTTTCGAGCGAAATTCAACGTTTTTCAACCATTTCTTTCACTGCCTTACCACCGCTCTTTTGAAGTGGCAATTTTTTTGGGGCTTCTTCATGAATTAATCTCGCTTCACAAAAAAACCCAACACGGCTGAAGCCACATGAAAATTATTATTTTTTTCCGGCCTGTATTTAGTGCTGGCACCCCCCTTCCCACCAACCGATCGCTACAAAAATTTTTTTGGTGCTCAGGAGTACGGCCGAACGATTTGGAAAAAATTAAAGTGGCTGAGCCCACATTTTTTTGTTTTTCCCCACTCCACTACACCGCACCCACCGCTCGCGGCCTGACAGACATGGACATTGTCGAAAAGGTTGCCCAGGAAGCGGCTAACAAAATATAAAAATGCTGAAGCCACATGACCTTTTTTGGTCGCTAGCTCTTAGACTATCTTGGATACTCCTGGCTGCGCATGGGTAAAGTGCGAACGCTACTTAATACCAAAATTATCACTGAGTGGAATTTCTGTGTGAACGCAGTAAATATATTTATTATTCTGTGATATAGAGGTGAAGGTGAAAAATTCTAATAATGATTAATGTGTCATCGATTTCTCCCGAGAGAGCATAAAATCAAGTGTAGTACTTGTATGTACCTGATACAGGTCTATATGGTAAAAATACCGAGTTTTTTGGAAAGGTTTCGTTAAGAGAAGTTAAAAGGTTCAAAAACATTAAGTGTTCTGTGGTTTGCATGTTATCACCACATTTTGGTATAAAATCTAATTCGTAATAATAAAATTATGTAAGTGTTTTAGTTATAATACAAAAGTAAAATGTAAGTAAAAAAAAATAATTTGCCCACTCGAGAAAAATGAAAAACGGGAGCGTACAAATATTTTTAATTTTGGAATTGCAAAATTCTCTACATTTTAGATCTGCAGTAAACAAACTTTGCTTTTATTTAGCGATCGATACACCACATTGTAGAAAGAAATACATACTTGTAAAAAAGAAAAGAATTTGGTTGAAACATTTTAAAAAGTATACGCATATTGACTTTTACTGAAGAATTAAATTTACTATAGAAAAAAACTGTTTTAACTTCAAATATTCAACAAGATCTTTTGAAATTTAGTAATAAGTAGTTATATAATTCTAAACTAATGTACGAAAGATTTTGTTCTAATATCTAAGCAGGATAAATTAGTATTGCAGGAATCAAGTGAAGTGAATATATGGGAATTGTATCGCCTAAGTACCAAAAAAGTAGCCATAACTCTTATGAAATAATAAATGTGATATAAAAATTAAAAAAAAAAATTATTGTTCCCAAATAATCGTAAAATGTAATAAGTATTTTAAATTTAAACTTTTAAAACCACTTAGGAGTTTATAGGATACATAAACAATAAAAAAGGGAATAGAAAACAATAAGCATGAGCGGTTTACATCCACTTCAGACTTCGTTTTATCATTGGTTTTATATTTTATATCGACGCATTTTTTGTACTACTTTACGAAAAGAAATGAAACCGATACACAATTGCAAATCATTTTCAATTCTACAATATTTTGTTTTTTATCAAAATGAAATAACCGATAACAAATCAACATAAAGCATAGAAACTAATTTATTTTTTAAATAAAATAATAGACGAGGTTTTCCTAACATATTTTATTTGTAACTTCCATACGTGATGAAAATAAAAGTTGATTCAACTTGAGCGTGTATTTTATATATAGGAGACTGAAGGCGTTGATGACTCACTCTAAAAATTAAGTCTTTGAGTGTAGGTTCATAAGTACGTGGAGCTATGGGCAAATTGTCAAGAGTGTGAAAAGATTACACCATCCTAATAGAGGGTCTCAGCGCTTCAATTACTCCTTACATGCAGTTCAAAAGTAGAAGTACTTTTAAAAATAAAATTAATAAACTAATTACATATTAAAATTTCAGTTACTAGACCACTAGACGCGTCTTCTGTTGTTATGTCTTAATTAATTAAAACGACATATGTTCATGTAAATAATAAATTAAAAAGGAAATGAATTCGTACACCTTTGCATCACAACTGTTCTTGCATTTCTTTACAATTAATTTCGCACAATGCAAACACAATTGTTATGGGGCTGCAACTGAAAAATCCGTCAACAAACTCCAGTTTGAAACACCTTCTTTCAAATGAAATTAAGTACTCAATAAATTAATCAAGATATTTGCAAGTTTATAGAAGCAATTCGATAGATTTAAAAAGAACTCCGGGGCTAATCAGGATATTCACAGCAGGCTATAAGTTACGCTACTTCCTTCCTGTGGTGATAAATTTACAGAACCGACCAACTTGGTCATAATCATAAGTGAATTTGGTCCCATTACTTAAATAGAGGCGCGTGTAATAATATTAATAATATACATGTGCCGCTTATTTAAATGCATATAATCCTACCAAATAGCCATAAATTTTGCATAATGTAAATATCTGTATTGCAATTACTAAAAAAGACCTAAAGAATTCAATTTCAATTAAACGCTAAAAAAATTAATACCAAAAGTATTAAATAATAAACAATGGTTTGAATTGGACGGTTTTCAGCAAGTTGAGTAACGCTATTATTATTTAAAAAGAAGTTCGGTTGAGAGATTAAATTGTGTTGAAAAGGCTATTTATACTTGAACAAAAATAAATAAGAAAATAAGTTGATTAGTACAAAAAAATGCAAATTTTATCATAAGACAACTACTTTCAATCATGAAAACTTACCAGGTGTTCCTATATTAATAAACCAGACACCGTATGTCTGTAACAAAATCCCAAACGAAATGAAACATTTTTCCGACCAATTGGTTTTATATACGCATTTATTCTTTGTCTTTGTTACAGTTTATTGTCATATTCTTTCAAACCTTGCATGGATCAATTAATGTTAGCATTTCCCAGTAAGGAAATATCTGTATTTAGATCTATTGTTTAACACATCTAACATGATAATCGTGCATATTTTTTAACCAAATAGAAATTGTGACAAAATTTATAATTTAAAGCTATTGGGCTGATGGAAATAAAGTCCTGCTTCTACAATGATTAACTAATAATTATAAATTGACAGTAATAGCTATTTATTGTATACAGGGTGTCCCACCGGGAACGCAATCGATAGATTATAAGAAAACTGTACATGGGAAAAATTTGAAATTTTGGTAGTAAACTAACATTGACGGGGCCAGTTCCGTTAAAATATTTTCAAGATGGTGGCCCTTTCGGTTATATCGGAAGTAGGTGTCAACTTGCTTATTTTAAATGGAACACCCTATATATTATTCTATTTTTGGATTTTGCACAAAATTCTAGACACATTTTGTGTATAATGTCCTATACCTAAGTCTAACTGTTTTGAACTTATTTTAAATTTTATGTCAAAAATGACGTTTTCAGGCCTAAACAAAATTATAAAATTTTCCTATACTAATGCCTTTATTATTTAATTGGAATGGGTTTCCTTGTAGCAGGGGACCTATTTTAGTAGGCTATGTCAATATTTTGATAATAAATTAATACAGGGTGATCAAAAAAAGGATTAAAATTAAATTCAAAAACACGTCAAAAGTCATTTTTTTAAATGCAAGCACCCTGTTTTTATAATTTTATCTTATTTAGCATCAAAATAAGGTTGACTTTGTACAAGGTTGTCTATTCAAAAATTCATGGTTTTCGAAATATTGGCAATTTAACTTTTTTTGTTGTACAAATGCTATTGTATTTCTTTTAATATGAATGGTTATTGCTAGTTGGCCATGATGGCGTTAGAAAACAATCATCTGTCAAGGATATGTCAAACTGTTAAAAATTTTCAATAATCATGCCGGGACGCTTAAATTATACAAACGAAGATTACTTAAATTTATTTATTATTTATGGACAATGTGATAAAGTTATATCAAGAACATGTGTTACATTTGCAGCAAGATACCCGCAAAACAGAAATCATCACCAAAAGCCCTTAAACGAATAATAGAAAACTTCAAAAACTTTGGATCCGTTAAACCAAATGTACAGAGAAATAAACCTGTCGTTAATAATGAAAATGTTGAAATTGCTGTTTTGGGATATTTTGCTGCACATCCAACAATGTCTGTAAGACAAGCTGCATTGGAGTCTGGATTAAGCAAATCGTCAGTTCAAAGAATATTACGCAAACATAAATTTCATCTGTATTCATTTTCCATGGTTCACCATCTAAAAGAGACTGTTTTAAGGAGATTAGATTTCAGCAAATTTATTTTAACCTGGTCGCAAGAAAACGATTTTTTTCTTGATAACATCATTTGGACAGACGAAGCCAAATTTACAAAAAACGGCATTTTTAATCGGCGAAATTTCCATTATTGGAGTGAATCAAATGTCCACGTTATTAGAGAGCGAAATCTTCAAGAATCTTGGCAATTTAATGTTTATGATGCAGTAAGAAACGATGGCATCGTGGCATTACATTTTTATCAAGAAAATTTAAAAGGTAAGTTAACCTTTTTTGAAATCATTGAAAATATTTTATTTCTTAACTTATTAAATAGGTGAAGGCTATCTGAACATCCTGCACAATTATTTAGATAATTTACCTTTGGCTTATTTCGTAGACATCTATTCTATCAACATGACGGCGCACCTCCACATAGTAGCCAATTAATCAACAATTTTTACAAGACGCCTTTTATGATCAATGGATGGCAAACAATGGACCCTTCCTTTGGCCACCACGGTCCCCAGATATCTCAGTGCTCGATTTTTTTTATTTGGGTACAATTAAAATTCGAGTTTATAACACCCCGTTAACCACCAAAGTAGACTGCATGCAGCGAGTTAGGACTGAGTTTCAAATTTTAACACGTGAAGCAATAAGGAAGGTGACCCATGAAAATTTGCTACTCAGATACGAAAAATGTCTAGAAGTTCAAGGACATCAATTTCAACATTTAATAAAATAATTTTTTTTAACTTTGGTCTCTAATTAATTGTTCTTTCTTGTAAATCAAATAATAAGGTTATTTATCTGTTCATTTGAATTAACGGGTCCAAAGTTTTTGAAGTTTTCTATTATTCGTTTAAGGGCTTTTGGTGATGGTTTCTGTCTTTGCGGGTATCTTGCTGCAATGCTAGAATATTGTGCAAAATCCAAAAATGGAATAATATATAGAGTGTTTCATTTAAAATAAGCAAGTTGACACGTACTTCCGGTATAACCAGAAGTACCACCATCTTGGAAATATTTTAGCGGAACTGCCCTCGTCCATGTTAGTTTACTACCAAATTTTCAAATTTTTACCATGTACAGTTTTCCTATAATCTATCGATGGCGTTTCCGGTGGGACATCCTGTATGTGTTTTAGTAGACAGATTATCCACGCAAGAATTTTTAATCGCGAGAACGAAGTTCGAGCGTTTAATTTTCTTAAGAGGATAATGTGCCACTAAAACACGAATGCAATACAAGATTTTATCCACAATCAAACCAATTTAATTGAAAATAAGTAATCTGACAGTTCTAAAATTTCAATGTAATAGCAAATATTAGAAAATTTAGTGAAACTTTGGGCGGCTTTGCATTATTAGTTGCTAGGATGCTTGTTTATTAAAACAATATTTGTGAAAAAATTAGAAATCGTTTGTGTGCGTCGTTTGAAAAATGTCAGAAAGTGATTCTTTGCCGGTAGAAATTAAAGCAGAAGCTGAAGAAGTAACCCTGCAACTGTTGCCGGCCAAATCTAAAGATGCATACATAAAAGAATTTGCTACCTTTAATGGATGGAGGGAAAAAAGAAGTGCAAACATCATAAACGAGGACGTCCATTTTTTAAATGTAGGAAGTAAGTTTGCCTCCTCGTCGATGTGGACGAAATATTCAATGTTAAGAGCAACTTTGAATGTGCATAGAAATAATGACATATCAAAATACGGCAAATTAATTGCTTATCTCAAGAGCCAATCAAAAAACTACAAAGCAAAGAAGGCAAAAGTGCTTGAGAGGGGACACATCGAACAATTTTTGAAAACAGCATCTGATGAAAAGTACTTAATGATGAAGGTACAACCAATTCTCTTTTTTTTGTATTGGTATCTTAATTATTTTAAATATTTCTAGGTTGCTGTCATAATGGGTGTTTGTGGAAGTTTACGATGCAATGAACTGGTAAACTTAAATATTGAACATGTGAAAGATAAAGGATCTTTTATCTACGTGTCCATCCCAGAAACAAAGACCAATATGTCAAGAAGTTTCACTGTATTAGACGAAGGATTCTCTGTTAATGTTATGGAGATATGCAAGAAATACATACGCCTACGTCCTAAAAGTACTATTTCGCAGGGAAGATTTTTTTTTGCGATATATAAATTCAAAATGCACCGTGCAACCTGTGGGAATTAACACTATTTCCAGAATCCCCTCACAGATTGCTTCTTTTTAAAACTTCTAGACGCTAAATCCTACACGGGCCATAGTGTGCGCCGTTCTTCGGCGACTCTGTTGGCTAATGCTGGTGGTGATATTCTCACTCTTAAGAGGCACGGAGCGTGGAGGTCATCTAGTGTTGTTGAGGGGTATATAGAAGAAAGCGAGTCAAATAAAATCGATATTGCTAGAAAAATTCAAGGAAAATCCAGCACAATGCAAGAGATCTCCGCGATGCAGTCTTCCTCAAACGTGGTTTGTGTAAATGTAAATCCTGATATTGCAAATATGTTTACTTTTGATGTTAACGTGAATGTTAATATTAATGTTAATAAATAATTACTAAATTTTCTGCAAATTTTTCTTGAATTATATATTACAAAACACTAATGTTTTATGGAATATAAAACACTAGTGTTTTATAGGTGTTAATAATACGTTTCATAACGGCATAATAATAGCTCTATAGTCTATAATATGGTGATTGTGGATAAAGTAAATTAAATTGGATTGCATACCAACATATAGTTTTAAGTTTAAGATAACATACTATTTATTTAGGAAATAAATAAAATAATTAAAAAACTAGTTCTATTTAATTACAAATTTTTTGGTTAAAAAAAGTATAATATGTCAAAGAGTAAACATTATTGAACAATCTTTGTACAAGATTTCAAATTATATTTTTTCAAACTAATATTCTGGAAGTAATTCAAAACTGGATGCAAAATATTACAATATATTAAAATAAATTCGATTTCATAAACTCTCAAAGCACTGCTAAATTAGAATAATTTGTACTACAGGGGGTTGCGGAAAAATCTACAATTTTACAACGAATAGTACGTAGATATTTAAAAAATACATTCATAGGTATATTTAGTGTCCACTGGAATGGAACTGAATCCATGTTATTAAAATGCATAAACAATTTATAGATATCATTGTCAAAATCAAACTGTACATCGCAAAAAGAAAAAAATGTCAAATATACCGTTACTAATTAAGTGTAATTAAATAAAACGATCTTCAAGTCATTAACCAATACTAAATTTTATTGATGAAAACGGTATCCATCTTTGAGAATAATAATTCTTCATGTATTGGGTGTAATTGCGAGTGTAATTAAATAAAACGGTTTTCCAGCCATTAACCAATTCTAATTTAATATTAAAAACTTTACTAGTTTCGACGATCCGGATTAAATTTCGTCATCATCAGAAGACAAACTGTATAAATTTATAATAAGTACACATTTAAAGAAATAAATAAAGTAAGACAAAAACTTACCAAGAAACACTTGAACAATATCAAACTACTACATACTAACTAATATTTAAAATTTTTTTTATAAAAATGTTCGTGTATTGGTTAATGACTGGAAGATCGTTTTATTTAATTACACTTACAAGTACATCCAATACATAAAGAATTATTATTCTCAAAGATGGATACCGTTTTCATCAATAAAATTAAGTTAAGTACTAATTATATTTCAAACTTTTTTTTTTATTTATGATTTAACATTCTTTTGTTGTATTTGTATGGGATATTGCAATTTTTCGAATATTTCTCTTCATAAAAAACTTCCTTTGACTTCAACAATTATTTAAAAAAATTTAGTCTAATTGGTCATCATTATCAATAGTCTATTTTCGATATTTAAAATGCATTGGGCGACTAATCACACTAAATTGAATAGTATTCTGACAAACGCCAAGCATGACCTAAATATCCATCACTAAACAGTGTTAAATCATTTGGAGAATTCTGGTTACAAAAAGACTTTCGAGCTTGGGTCGCACATGATGTGACTTAAAAAAATTCATTCAATTCAATTTCTATCTGCCAATTTCTATTAAAAGAAAATCCTGCCATTTCTGAAATTTAGGCTTAATATATTGTAGACAATTTGTTATTATATTAGCGTTTTTTATGTAATTACAAATGTTAAAATTTTTACAACATACAATTTTTTTCTTAGAAATGATTTAGTATGTTTTTACTTTAAATAAATAGAGATTTTTTCTCTTTCCGACTAGGTAAATAATATCTTGCCAAAGAAGAAAAAGAATACTTGTTGGTTGGGGAACTGAAATTTCAAATTCAAATATGAAAGTATCTTAAGAAAAATTAAGGATAAAATATTGATAAATTACTACGCTATCCAACTCATTAAATTAAACTCATTAAATTTGTTTAGGCCATTTAAAAGTTTCACGGTATTACCCCTTTTCTAACCAAAAAGAATGTAACTGTGAGTCCATGACAACTATTAATATGACAATTTAAAAAGGGTTTTACTTGCAGAACATTGATTACAAACATTGTCTCTAAGAATTAAGTCAAAAACCATTCTCACAGCAACCTCTTCTGGAGTTTTATTCTTTCTTCATCTGGATCAGAGGTAGCAAGATATCAAACAACATCCACTTGCAACACATTATTTAGATAAGCTACAATAGTTAAGTTGTTTTTAATGTAGAAGCTAATATGTTCACCACAAATTCCAGCCAACAGATTCACCTTCTTGGAGAAATTCAATGGGATTTTTCTGCACCCAATGCGGACTATCTCGAAGCCAGTATGAAGCCAATGATGTGTTGGAATGATGAAAATGATCGAGCTCCGGTGATAACAACAGAGCAAAGGAACTGGGACGTTATCGTTGTTCTAAAAAATTTAATTAAGATTTCTGTTGATTCTAAGATTGTGAAACTAGATATAAAGCTTCTTCTACAAACAGTTTATTTATTTATTCGTATGGTACCTACATTTTTAATACTGGATTGTGATGTAGGTGTTATGTATGGTGCCCCAGAAGATCAGTATAAACCTGCATAATATGATGACGAAACCGTGTGCAATTGTGGATTGGTTCGTCTTGACAAAGCATTTAAAACCTAAACATGCCAACCCTTACCCACCTTAGTATTTATATGTAATAATAATGATTTTAATAACGGTTTCTTATCAATTTTAATGGCAGTTTACAAATTTTTCTGAAAATACTTTTAGTTTTCTGCTGTTTGAACAAAATTTAACAAAATAACTTCAAACTACTGCGTTATTCTCGCTCTGGAACAGTGTACACTGTTAACATATACATCGGATGCTATGAAATTAGAACTCGAACAATGGATTAATTTTTTGAGGTGCGTTTTTAGAGTCAATACATTTCTGTGCACGAACTGATGATCGATTTTTAAGTATGTGATCATCGAGTTCAATATATGCAAATCAACATTAATAATTAATTACTCCATACGTCAAAACGTACGTCAATTTTCTTTAGAGTTTTTTCGTGTGTGTTTTTAGGGATTTTGGTGCAAATATAAAATATGAAAGGTGATCAGTACCTTACAGTACTCCATGGTCAACAAGAAAAACATGTTGTTCCTGAGAATCACCACTTTGGTTTCCGGAATTAAACGTCAAAACGTACGTCAATTTTCTTTAGAGTTTTTTTCGTGTGTGTTTTTTAGGGGTTTTTGGTGCAAATATAAAATATGAAAGGTGATCAGTACCTTACAGTACTCCATGGTCAACAAGAAAAACATGTTGTTCCTGAGAATCACAATTTCACAAAACACAATCACATTACACACTTAATTAATATTATTACATGTGAATACTAGGGTGGTTAAGAGTTGGCATGTTTAGGTTTTAGTGGTTTTTCTAAACCTTGAAGTAAATGCTTTGTCAAGACGAACCAATCCACAATTGCACACGGTTTCGTCACCACACTATACAGGTTTATACTGATCTTCTGGGGCACCATACATAACACTTACATCACAATACAATATTTAAAATGTACCATACGATTAAATAAAATATTGATTAAGTGTGTAAACATTATAAAGGTAAATAAGAACATAAAATATAACAGCACAGCTATTGCATGACGACATAGTAATAATTAGATTGGAAGGTTATTAGACGATAAATGCCTTTCGAATTTATGTTGATCTACAATATAGATGTCTTGTATACTCTTGTATTTGCGGTGCTCAAATGGTCAAGACATGCATCACTGAACGATGTTATCAAGAAGGCACTAGAACCAGCAAGTTCCCCACAGTTTTGGACCCTTCTAGAATCAGTTATAAGGATGAAAAAGAGGCCCAATGGAATGTCTTTACTAACTTCGTCGAAGGAAAAACACGTTTCATCAAGATGCGATTTGTGCCCATACTTTAACACAAGAGAAGCGGGCAAAGTTGCTGAGAATACATCAAATCTAAAACACCGGATATATCAAGATCTTCTAAGAAGTTTCATATATTTGTCTCTTTGCAGCTGAGACTCAAGGACCATGGAGTGCTGGATATTCATTTGTAAATGATTTGGGAGCCATAAAAGCCATATCCAGTGAAATCGTTCAAAATTATATCTATGTCAACAAATTAGTATCGCAATCCAGAAGGGCAACGTTGTATGAATTTTAGAAACACTGCCTCCATATAAAAAAATGGAAGAAGTTTTTTTAATTTGACGTCGTCTGCAGACGAGTATGTTTCAATAATGCGCATTTGTTAAAATATTTTATGATTAAGTGAATAAATTATAATTTTTTTTGAAATTTGGAAAACAATATTTAAATTTACATTGGTATGGCCAAAAGAATAAAACTAGCTTTGTAGGATGGAATTCCTTCTTCGCCGTTAAGCAAGCTTTAATATTTTGCTCAATTGATTCTTCAACAACGACGTCTATACGGTAAGTTTTTATAATTATTTATATGGGGGAGAAAAGGCGCTACACGAACTTGGTGACGCGTGTTTGTTCACTTCTAAGTTGTTGAAAAATTTTTGTCTTTAAATTTGTTTTCTATCGCTTTGCAGCAAGAGAAAAAAAGTTTGAAGAAAATAACCAAAAATTTTTTTTATGAATATGTTACTAGGCCTTGATGTTTTTTAACATTTTTGGGTCACGTCATCTGTTTCATCTATACTCGGTATACTACTGGCGCGGAGTAATAAACTGTCAGGGTTATCGACTCCCGTATTGCAGTGGCGTAGGTACCTGATACGTTTGGAAAGTCATATTTTTAGTAGGTAAATATATTATTATAATAGTAAAATCTACCTTGATATGAATTATTGTAAATCGATTTATATGTTATTTATTTTATTTGTATATTAGATCACATTACAAATTTTACTTCTTACGTATTATATACCATTAATCTTGTATCTTGGTATAATACCCACATCTACGGCTATGATTCTCGTTTCGTCGTGCCTGGGCTGATGACGGCGTGTTTACACAGATTAATCTATTGTTCTCCAGACCCTAGATGGGTCGATATGCTGCAACAGAGCGGCACAATGATCGTATTTTGGTTAGAATTTATTGGTTTTTACTTAACCGTAGAAGTACCGCTTTCACAAGAAAATAAAGAATTATTTCAAGCAATTATGATTTATTACTCCGCGCCAATAGTATACAGACTTTAGTAATTCTGCAAATCTTGCCCGCTATAGTTTCCAGGATCTCCATATAAATAATAAAAAAAAACTCGCCCTGTATATTGCCTTGGAAATATTGCATGATATGTTTGGGCATTGTCTATTGCAAAACACTGTGCGAGGACACATTTGTGAGTAATTGTGGATGATCACCACATTTTTACCTTCATGAAGTCTTTTCTTCTTCGGCATGAACCATAATTAAATGGTTTCCTTTGCTAATGGGCTGCAACATCGCTTTAGGTGAAAGTAAAAAATACCAATAATGACTAATGTGTTATCGATTCTCTCGAAACGAGCAAAAAAATCAACAAGTATGTGATTTTGACCGGTATAGTAAAAAATACTGAGTTTTTGGAAGGTTTCCAGAGAAGGTAAAAGCGTTCAAAAACAGTGGGTGCTCTGCGGTTTTCACGTTATCGCCACAGTATACATCTACGAATGCAGTAGTTGCGCCTGAGTGGAAATGTATTATTTTACAGCGCATTTGTCAAATTCGTTATTGTAATGTAGCGAATGTTATTGTCAGAGGCGTAACACTTCAAACACTAAAAAACCTGGAACCTAGATTTACCGTCTTTCTTATGTAATCACTATTGTGATTTAACATAAATTAGAAACAAATCCAGCTTTTTTCACATTATTTCTTCTGTTTTAACACGACCGGTCGATCCAAATTCTAACAAAATTTTGCTTTAGTTACCGCGCAATGGTTACGTGCTGTATGTTTTGGTATAAAATCTAATTCGTTAACAATAACATTATGTAAGTAGAATGAAAGTAAAAAATAAAGTGTATGTGAGAATTAACACCTAAAGTAGTCAAGATATTGTATATAAGTTAAAAAAAAATTAATTGGTTCAATAGATGGTTTTTTGACGGACATATAAGCTAAGAAAAATGCGAATATTAATTAAAAACGGACGGAAACCGTACAAAAATCCCATGAGATTAATAACAATACTACGTGAAAAAGTAGTTTCCAGAAAACAGCGTCTCTACAAAATAAAATAATTTCTTAATTTTAATTTGTTGGATTGGAGAAAATTTTTTAATTATATTACACCAGAAACAAGACGTAAACATGCAGTGGAATTAAATTACTTTGATTTTTAAGTGAAAATGAAAATGTTAACAACGTATTTATGGAGTTAAGCGCGCTTATTTCAAAAACTATTCATCATTTAATGTGTACGCAAAAACTATGAATAAAAGGGGTCGTTGGTATAACGTATAGGTATAGAATTCATTGAATTTTTAAAGTTTTATGCCCGGAGTACTATAAGCCTGTTTTTCTTTAACTACGTTTTACAAACCCTTTTTCTCTCCTTACCTACTGAAAAACGAGAACAAAAAAATAACATCTACAAACGTCTTAGAAAAATTAATTTGATTTTTCTAATACGTTTTTTCTGTGAGAATTTTAATCAATGCGAAAATTAACTAGTTTTAACAAAAAATAAAGCAATACAAAATTATTTCCCAAATTTTAGTTCCTGAAATTGTAGCACAGATGTGGCATCTAACGGAATACAGTGTAATAAGTCACGTTTATGATCAGAAGCGAGAAAATAACGGTCTTTTCGTAGTTTTAAAGCTAGTGAGTGATAGAGGGCGCCACAAACTACAGTTTCAATCAAAATTTACTTGCATAACGTGCACACACATTTAAAATTATAATTGACCATTGATTATAAAAATGAATATACAATAAACACTAAATAATTACTCATTAAGCGTTTCAATAAAATAAATTAAATACATACTTTTAGATATGAAATTTTCGTATTAGGTCTGAATTCCTACTTCAATTGACTTTCAAATTAATTACATTTTTAGATTTTAATTACATTTCACGTATTCGTTATTAGAATAAATATTAGACATTAATAGACATATGCCTTCTAAATCAAACATTAGTGATAAAATATGTAGTTAGGAGAAAAAGGAAGTAAATCATTCAAAATATTTTTATTTCTCTTCTCAGCCATTAAAAATATTGCCCGACCACGACTTCATAATCATTACGTAAATTTTCAAAAATTTTTATAAAACCCTCTTTACTACCTCAATTCCTTTGAAGCTCTTTAGTACACCGTACTATTTTGATTGAAGCGTAAATGTACGTTTATAACTTTGCGTTTTTCATTACCGACAAAAACTACATTAGCAAAGCAAAAATAAAAATCTTAAAAATGCGAAGAGAGCCGCGAATGTTTTATTAATTTCAGTGCTGCATAAAAATGACCTAAAATTAAAGGGTACGTTGATACTAAAAAAACGTAATTAAATTATTTCTTCATCGAAAGGTTTTCATGGTACGAATCAAAGTTACGAATGGAACGATTTCCGGGTTTATGTAAGTTCATTGTTAAAAAAACTTTATTTATACCGACAATGTGCTTTCAAAGTAAAAATAAGTGTGAATCTCGTGAAAAATATTACGCCTCATTACCTATTTTAATCTTGCTTTAGATTGCGGTCACTTGTGTAATGCTTCCTTTATCGAACAGACATTAACGTATTGTTCGTGCTGTTTACAACAAACTTCCTTTCGAATGTAATGGTGAAAACAACTAGTTAATTCAGTCGGTACTTAAAAAACCAATCAATTTAATTGTTAGAACACAATGTATACTAGATTGAACATTTTATTTGGAACATCGAAATATAAAGAATTATAGACCGATTTCGATTATAGGTATGTAATTTTGCAAACATTTTTGAGATTTTACTGTTCAAGATCATATGGTTTTGTTCAAGGACGATCGTCAGTGATTTTGTTTCAAAAACATTTGATGAGTCGTCTACAAGTAGATATTATATTTACTGGATTTTTTAAAACTTTTGACATTGTCCACCACACATTGCTTCTATCAAAACTATATCGACGTACGGTATCAGTAATTATTTGTTGCTATTGCTGAATTCTTATCTAAGTTGCAGAACTAATTATGTTGAGTATCAGGAGTACGATCCAGTTCATACCCCACAATTTCTGGCGTCCCTCAAGGTTCAAATCTTGGTCCTCTTTTATTTCTGCTGTTTATTAATGATATATCTGGTTTTGTTTCAGAACATTTCTTGTACGCTAATATTCAGAGTCGTTAGATTGTCCGATGATTGTTTAATAATTCAAGACGATTTGAGCAAAGTGCATAAATGGTGTTCAGATAATTTTCTTTCTCTCAATGTAGCCAAATGTAAACATGTGTGTTACAACCGTAAAAATCTTTTTTAAAAAATGTGTATTTTGGAGGTCGTCGCCACTTTCTTAATTCAGATTTTTAAAGTGGGGGTGCTAACTCAAGCTAGCACCACCACTATGTCAAAATCAAATTTCAACAACACAATTAAATATCTGAATTAACTACTAATTTGTACCCACGATGGTTTTTCATAATCTCAATGATTGGTTAATAATTAATTTTTTTTTATCAATGTGAAGTTAGCCATAAATCCATCCATTGAAATGAACCTCACTGTTTCGGTGTATAAACATTATCTATATTGAGTTAAATGTTTGTAACTACTAATACACCAATAATCAACGCAAATTGTTCTTAGTTTAACATTTGTTTATACAAAACTGTATAAACAAATTTGGAGAGTACACTTATACCTTTCAAATTTTAGAGCCGTTTTCATAATGTTCGCGTGGATTAATTTTTATGTAAACTTAGGAAGAAATAGTATTTATGATGATAAACATAAAAGAATAAAAATCCCAATATTTTTAAAACGAAAATATTTCATCTTACGGGCGATATTGTAGTCCATACGTAAAATACGTTCGACGGTGTATTTGAATATGTCAGCAATAAAGAAGTTTTATAATTGTAAACAACATATCAAAGAAAATAAATGCTAATATCTTTTAAACAGAAAATATTTGATCTCAAAGTTTGTGCAACGCGCGACGTTATAGTATAAGTTGAATACGTTCGAGGGTGGATTTGAAGGTGTTCGTGGAGATAAATTTTTAAATTATAGGTGGTGGATACATCAAAAAAATAATAAAAACAAAAAAAATGAGAAACAAAAAAATTAAAAATAAAGTAAACTCTTTCATAATATTTGATATTGGTGTATTAACGCAAACACCTTCAAATCCACCTTCGAGATGAAATATTACCATTTTTATTCTTTGATATATTAAAAAACTATTTATCGCTAAATTGGCCTACAAATTGAACACCATCAAGCCCACCTTCAAACGTACTATAGGTACGGACTTACAATGTCGTGCGTAACCATAACTTTGAGATCAAATATTTTCGCATTAATAAATATTAACATTTTTCAAAATGTAATATTTGTATTAACATTTTTTTTTTTTGATATGTTGTTTATAATTATAACAACTATTTATTGCTAAATTGGCTTAAAAATTGATCCACGAAAACACCTTCAAATCCACCCTCATAAAAACTGACTTACAACGATCAACATATGAAAAATCTGCAATGGGACAATTAAATTTTTAAATTCAAATCTATTTGGTTTCAAATCCAAATGTAACTTCATGTCAGTAAAAAAAAATAATTATTGACCAATTAAAGTGGGTGCCGTACCCATGTAAAAAAAAATTTAATTTTGGTTTAATCTCAGTGTGCCTGTACAACACACCGTAGTGAGTCCCCTTTAAACCGTATGTGTAATATTGTTAATCGCTATTGTAGTAACATAGATTTATTTAGTGTCAATAAAAGGAATTAGTCCAACAATTACAAATTATTATGAACAAATAATATGGTATGTAATAAAAATAATTTTTGTTGTTGTTCACTATTTCAATTGAGTATTGTCTTTAATGTTAAAAATGCATTTCTAGCTTATTTTTTTTTTGTATGAATTTTTTCGTCGTTATATGGAAAATTCTTTTTATTCTATTTACCTTGTACTTAGTGTATGTACACTACTGTTAAATGTGGTAAATAAAATAAATAAATAAATAATAAATTAGAAAAAAACCTCAGTGTCATAAACGCACCTTGCTATGATTTAATAAATGGTGAAATACTCTAAAGGACTGCCAAGAAAAGGCATAATGAATTACCAATCATATTAAAACTGTTCGAGAAGTCAATCTTAAAACGCCTTAAACCAATTGTCGAAGAAAAGCAAATTATCCCAAATCACCAATTTGGATTTAGAAATAAGCATTAAACAATCGAAGAAGTACACACGGATGTAATGAAAAAAAAAAAACTCTAGAAGAAAAGAAATTTGTGTAGCAATATTTCTAGACGTACCTCAAACTTTTGATCAAGTGTAGCATGAGGGTCTATTAATATAAGTTAGAAAAGAATCTACCGAGACAAATAGGTCGGATTCTCAAATCCTACATCTTTGGTAATATACTGCGAGGAACATTCAGAATTAAAAGACATCGGTGCAGGTGTACTGCAAGGAAGCGTTCTTGAACCAATCTTGCACTTACTCTACACCAGTGGCATCCCTATGCGCAAAATAGAAGTACCTACAAACAAACAGCAAACAGCAGTCAACAACCCCCTTCACAACCAAAAAAAGATTTAGTTTCATGGCCAATACCGAACAATAATTGGGAAAGAGTTCACATCGATTTCTTTATGTTCAATTCAAAAACATTTTTGTTAATATTTGATGTGAAAAGTAAATGGTTAGATTTGTACTTAATGTCTTGTACAACTGCACACGCGGTAATTAGTAAATTACGTTCTTGTTTTGCATTTATGGGTATACCGAGAATAATAGTAAGCGATAATGGTCCTCCATTCGACTCTAAACAGTTTACTCAATTTTGTTCAAATAACGGAATATCTCTAATGAAAAGTCCGCCTTATCATCCGGAGGCAAATGGTAGTGCAGAACGTGCAGTCCGTACTATAAAAGATTCCTTAAAAATACATTGAGGAAGATAAAAATAAAATAGATATCGAATTTTTAATACAATCATTTTTATTTTATTATCGAAACACACCAAGTACAACTACAAAATTATGTCCATCAGACTTGATTTTTAAAGTTAAGCCGAAAACTCGGCTAGATCTGATAAAACCCTTCTCAGTTCACACCGATAAACGCGACACTAAATCAAAATCAATTTTAAAGTTTGTTGAGGATGAAAACGTATTGGTAAGAAAGGTGCACAGCGATCAGCTACAGAAGTGGGTGAAGGCTAGAATAATAAAACAAATTAGCAAAGTCATTTATAAAAATTTTACTAACAGACACAAATAAAGAGAGAGTAGTGCACGTAACTGATATAAAAAATCGTACCTACCGGTTTATAACGATCCCTTACCTGTAACTCCAATTGTAAGTGACAGTGTTCCTATTTCAACTGCTGTAAGTCAGGACATTGAAACGAATTCAAACACTGTTTTAGAGGAAAGCGGTGATAATGAGAACTCTGTTACCAAAGATCCATCTCCTGCAAGAGGTAGTGAGGTGTTGAATTGTGATTCGGGGAAGACAAATATACCTGTCACGGTTACAAAAAATTACACCACGAGATATGGCAGAAATATTTGCCCTCCACGAAAATTAGATTTATAAGACCATGTAAAAAAAATAAATAAATAAAAATTTATGTTCTTTAGTTTCTAAGTATTATTCATTAAGTTGGGGTGGAGTGTAGTGTATTAAAAAAAGGACAAAGTGGCAACACGGTTGAAACAAGCATACGCGCGCGGGGCAGCAGCCACACTTGGTGTTGAGTCGGCTATCTTGTAAGAATTGTCTTAATACACATTTACATAAGTATTAATAAAGTGTTTAATCTTACAAGTAATAATTGTGTTACCCAAGAACATATTAGTTTCATTTAAAATAACGGACTTAATAGTCATTTCCGGTATAAGTATTTTTGTTACAATGAGCACTGCGGAAAACCTTTAAGTGTAAATTATCAAATTTCTATCTTTACTAGTTTAGACGTGAGATTCCGATCCCGTACTAACGGGCCACCCTGTATACAGCTGAAGCATATCGTCGTTGATACTGCAGTAGGTCGTATGTCAAAAAATGCCGTTTTGAGTTTATTACGCTAAAGTAATCATTATAACGTGCTCCATGTGTCTACAAAACGTCGTTTGTCAACTCCAAAAGGATGCCACGTAGGCGTGTCTAGATGATATGTCCTTTGTAACAATAGCAAATAATTGGATACGTCAATTGGTTGTATGCTATACGTAGTTGTTTGTGGCTCGTGGAAAACAGTTATTAATCATCAATTTACTTCAAAACCAAGTTAAAAGTTAACAACCTGACATTCTACAATTTAAATGATAAAGATGTATCTTGCTTTTTATGGCATGAGGCCAATGGAGGTTTAGAAAGCGATATTTTTGCTTTAGTTATGATGAAGTTCCTTTTAGGTGAAATCGAGAAGCACAAACCTTCAAAAATTGTAACAAGGAGCGACGGCTGTTGTTATCAAAATCGAAATAGTAAGTTATCAAATTGTCTCCTCGAGTTCTCTATAGAGAAAATATTTGGAAGTGGAGATTGACTCCATTCATAGTACTAAGAAAGGAAGTTAGCACAAAAACGGGACGTTTTTATTCCTGCTGACTATATACATATTATTAGATCAACCAGAGAAAAGCTATCGCCATACAATGTCATTACATTGACATATCAAGATTTCTTTAAGTATGACTCAACAATTTATACCAGTATTCGACCTGACTCTAAAAGTGGAAATCCATGTGTTACTGACATTTGTGCACTACAGTACTTGCCAGAAGGCATTATTCAGTACAAACTAAACTTCACAGATATGTGGACTGATATACCCAAACGTCCCTCACGAAAATCTTACCCTGCCGAACATCTACCGTTATATAATTCACCATGTGCCATTGAGTTGTCAAAATTTTTGCACCTGCAAGAACTCAAATTGTTAAGACCTGCAGACTATCACCCTTTTTATGACACTTGAACCCATCCAAATTGTACTTCATTTGAAGAATGTATTCATTTGCGTTCAGCTTCAAACACAAAAAATAATCGATGTTTGTGATTACACTGATTACTTCGTTCAACCATGCTTGGCTATACTTTTTTGATTTTAAGAGATTTTAGTTAGTTTTTTTAAAGGTTTTAATTAGTCACTATATGCGCTTACTAATTTAATAAAGAAAAAACAATTTAAGTGTTTTCATTAAAACATAAATGACAAAATATCTTATGTCAGATGAAATTAGCCAATTTTATAATCAACATGTCGTATGTAAACATAACTCAAGAATACAATAACTGTTCATAACCAACTGTTATTTGCAATAAAAGTAACATAGTACAGTCTGATCTCCATATTTACTGAAATTAAACTCTTAAAGTAACAAAAATATCGATTTTTTTACCTCCTGAAAACTTGTTGATTTTGACATTCGGAAATTTTGTTGGAAAGTGATGTTCCAGACTTTTGGGCCCAACTGAAAAAGGTCTCTCAGTAGTAAGTAACGGCCGCTGTGCAACAAAAGGAGAATTTTAAAAATCTAAAATAAGTATACAATACAAAAGAGTTGTTTATGGCTCCTTCAAAGAATTATGCAACCCAAAAAATGACATGTCAAAAACGCTTAAGAATAACATAACATAATTTAGGTTATATAAACTGCAAAAGAATTATAGGTTTGTATTTAAAATAAGAAAGTTGATAGCAACTTTTGACACACCCTGTATAGCTGGAAGTCTGAAAATATTTTAGGTAGAACGAAAATGTTCAATTATAGCCGCGTACCAAATTTCAAGTTTTTGATTTATCTGCAAGTTAAAAAACTTTTAATGCACGCTCTACGCAGATCACTCTGTATACAGCCTATCGGTGTAGTACGCGAACCTTTGATATTGCCTTTAAAAAGTAGATTGTTTCAATATCGGTTTTGGCCATTCGTTTAGGTTCCTCAGACGCTACAATTTAAAAATATTTTCAATTATACAGGCTGTTCCACTTTTATGGACCACCTGTCAACTTTGATATTTCAAATGGAAACATGTTTTTATTTTTTTTATTTTAAATCTACGTGAAAACTATGGTGACTTTATGTATACGAGTCTTACTAAAAAAGTGATCCTTTTGTGAGATATCGATTTTTAAACATTGTCTTGGGTCAAATCGGTTTTTGATATTTCAGGTTATTACTTTAAATATCAAACTCAAATTTTACTCACATTTGGGCGGTAACTCTTTAACAGTGTATTATAAGCTAAAAGTTTACATTGGTTGTACAGGGTATTTATTTTATTTATTTATTTGTATGGTTCATTTTAAATATTGTATTATGATGTAAGTGTTATGTATGCACCCCCAGAAGATCAGTACAAACCTGTATAGTGTGGTGACGAAACCGTGTGCAATTGTGGATTGGTTCGTCTTGGCAAAGCATTTGCTTCAAGGTTTAGGAAACCACTAAAACCTAAACATGCCACCTTAGTATTCATATGTAATAACATTAATTAAGTGTGTAAACATTATAGAAGGTAAATAAGAACATAAAATATAATGCAACACATGGTATGAGAAAAAATGTCAAACTCTGTAAAATGATTAATAACTTAATAAAATCAAATAGAACACTCTGTATATTTTTTCCCAGATCGGTGTAGAATAGAATGCCGTGTGATGCTTCTCTTAAGGCTTTGTTTGAAGAGTTACGAGGACATAATTTTCATGATTTTTTGACGAGCTATCGTTTTTAGTTGTAGTGTATTACGGTAAACGGTACTGTGATGAAAATTAGCACCTCGGTCAAATATCTGAGATAAACGACTGAACTGGAAAGAACACATAAACTCTTGGCATTGGAAGCTACCCCAGCATAAATGGTGCGTAAGAGAGTTGCACGGATTAAATGGGGATGTAAACCCAAAAATCTTGCGATGGATGTACAACATTATGGATCGGCCTTCCCCACCTATGGAGCTGTTGTCTAGTGGCACCAGGCCGAGGGGATTAGCATGCGTTTGTATCATAGTAGCAATGTGCACCTGTCCCACCGCAAGCCAAGGAGTACATACTGGGGCTGACCCCAATTATTCATCTTGCCATTGGAAAGGAGGACCGAGATTAAATCACTCGAATAGGACTATCCAAGTAGGGTAAAGACTATCCAATGCTGATACCACTTAGAGGTGTTATCAGCAAGCAATTTCTATTTGAAACCAATTTCTGAATGTCATTAGGCAACAAAGTATGTCAACCAAATTAAAACCTAAAGTCTGTATACTATTGGCGCGGAGTAATAAATCATAATTGCATGAAATAATTGTTTATTTTCTTGTGAAAACACGTGCCATCAGCCCAGGTACTGACGAAACGAGGATCATAGCCATAGATGTGGGTATTATACCAAGATACAAAAATAATGGTATATAATACGTAAGAAGTAAAATTTGTAATGTGATCTACTATACAAATAAAATAAATAACATATAAATAATATATGACATAAATATAAAATAAAATAGTAATGCAGATATCGTCAGTACATTTATTACAATTACAATTAATTTGCAGGGGACCGATTTTTAGGCATCAAAAGTAAATTTGGCTCAATTATAAAATTATGTGGTTGTCATGGAAACTTATCAAAATGAATAGATAAAAGTAACAGGCATAAAAATGTTCATTTAAATAACAAGACATTAGTAGGTAAAATAGGTATATTTAAAAATAACTGACAATACTCACTCATGGTTACAATAAATGGTGTTTAGAGAGTAGAACACTGTTTCAGGCACATTACGCTTGGTCATTTAACTTTCTTCCTCGTCTGAAATTTCCATTTCGGAATCAGAATCGCTGTCTTGTGTGTTTACTGATATAATAATTGGCTCCAATGTTATCTCTACTAAATTATCCAGTTGCCAACATTTGTCTTCTTCCTAACGACATGTGGATACACAGTTCTTCCATCTTTCAGGTGTTACTTTGTTTAATGCATTTTCCAGAAGTTTTTTCACGTCGTCGAGTTTAAAAGTGGTATTGTTACGAGCGACATCACCTTTACTTGAGCCCAAACCAACTCTATAGGATTCAGCTCACAATGGTAAGGTGGTAAACGCAGTACTTCAATGCCCCGATTCTTTGCCATTTCGTCAATAACATGACGTATATACTTATTCTTATGAACTTTAACAATATCCAATAATTCTCTTTTCACCATGTCATCCTCAAAAGTTATATTCTTAACAGATAACCAATCTATAATTTCTGCTTTCCTCCAAGCGCTGGTAGGTGAATTTTCGTATCTTCGTGAGTGGTAGCTGGCGTTGTCCATAACTATTATAGATCCTTGGGGTATCAAATCTAGCATCTGCTCAAAATATTCTTCAAACACATTAGCATTCATGTCTTCGTGGTAGTCGCCAGTTTTCTTTGATTCGAATTCTAACAAACCACCATCTACAAAGCCATCTTCATTGCCAATATGAGTAATAATTAACCGTGTTCCTTTCCCAGAAGGCGGTCGAAATCCTGTCGATAGCCTTCTATAAATCCTTGTCGAGCACTCGTAACGGTATTATCATGCCATGTTTTTACGGTATGTCCTGCATTGATCCAGGTTTCATCCAAATAGAATATACGCCTGCCTTCACGCCTATATTTTCTTATTTCCCGAAGATAATTTCTCCTCCATGTAATAATCTCTTGTTTTTCAATTAAAACGGATCTTCTATTTATCTTCTCCCAAGTAAACTTCAACTTCCGAAGAAGTTTCCACAGTGATCTACGACTCATTTGGGGTAGATTTTTCACCCTCATTTACTGCTAGTAAAATCTTATCGATTGTAGGAATCTCTTTCCGTAAGTAGAACGAGTGAACCTTTCTACGGACAGAATTCCTCATTGCATCATCTAATTCCATCGGGCGCCGACCAGGAGATGGAAGTGGGTGAAGCACTTGTCCCAAATTTTTCTTTCCCTCACTTGTTTATAAATGGTGGATTTTGATATTCCGTCATTGCAGAACATAATCCTACAATATCATCGACACTTTTTGCAGGGTGTTGACATCGAACAGCGTCATGCACATTTAAAATTATAATTTTTTCATTAGCAGATAACGCACCACTTTTAACACAATAAAAATAATTTTTTTTAAATATTCCACAGTTTAATAAGATACAAATAGATTCATAACTTTTGTAAAACTCAGTATACGTACCTATATAAAATTAAAATTTAAAATAGACAAATTGAGAAACGACACATTGTAATGTCAATATTTATTAACATAAATATGTACAGTTAAATCAACAAAATGCCCCAGTAAGCTCGGAACACATTTAATATTTAAAGTTAAATAATATTTACAAAGCAATGAGAATACATAAAATATTTTATATTATAAGTAGGGTCGTAGGAAGTTTCAACAAAACTTCAAATTATACACAAAAATTATCAATAAACAAATAAAACGTAATAATGTTTGTTGGACGCCACTCTGTTGTTTTTAAGTTAACAGAGAAAACTTGCAAGCAAAGCCTATAACAATTCATAATGTTCGTACTTACAGTTACAATACGAATGCATAACTCAGTACCTTCGGTTGTCTTCATTACTTTGCCTTGGTGATGATTTTGATTCTGATGTGGTTTCCGACAGTTTACTTAGAGCAGATGGGTGGATCGTATTTGCAGCAGACTAACTTTGCAGCAACGAATGGACCTTGCAGATGCGAATAGACGTTGTGGAAGCGAATGAACTTTGCAGCAACGAATGGACTTTGCAGATGCGAATAGACGTTGTGGAAGCGAATGAACTTTGCGGAAGCGTCTAACTTTGCGGAAGCAGAAGAACGGCAACCATTCGGATGCTGCGTTTACAGATGAACCATTAAATGCTCCTCTACGTCTTCAGACACTCTCTCATATCGACAAGCAATAAAAATTCTTCTTAGTGTTCAGTTACACTAACAGATTAATCGTAGAAATATAAACTTTAGTAGCCATTACGGTTACAAACTAACGAAAAACGACCTGTCGCGTTGAAGGTTGGGCAGCAGATGATAGCGGATGTCGGTAAATTTTAGTCTAGATCCTTCTCTAACCAAAATACCCATCATGTCTTCAAATCAGTGAACCCAAACATTTGAAAACTTAACGAAAAACAAACGGTACTCAAACACAAAAATTTTACCCGTTACAACATTTGTCATTTATCGATTTTAGAGTTTAATTTTATATTCAAATACTGTATTTTACAAAAATTTTGTATCTATTTATATCTTATTAAACGGTGGAATATTGCTGAATTAAATTATTTACTATGAAAATAGATTCCACAAAGTAAGGATTGAAACAATAAAAGAAACCACATAATAATTTATATCAAGGTAGCTTTTACTATTATAATATATTTACCTACTAAAAATATGATTTTCCAAACGTATCAGGTACCTACGCCACTGCAATACGGGAGATTCGATAATTATGACAGGTTTATTACTCCGCGCCAATACTGAGTATAGTATGAACAATGCGTCAGTACTTAACATGATGATCTAGTACGTTTCTATTAATGCATTTTAGTCATAAATGTTGTCATTACTTTATCAAACTAAACATTTATACATAGTTTATTTACAAAGTAATAAAACGGATCTCGGTAATATTAATAATCGATATTATTTTAAGACGTACAGAAAAAATCACAAAAATTATTTAGTAAATCGACTTTTTTTTTAAATAAGAGAAAACCGTACAATACAGATTGTAATGTAAAACATTTGATTTGATTAATTCCTTAATACTTAGTTCAATTGTATATCGATTATTGTACGCACAGGTAATCATTTAATTTTGAAAAAAAACCAACAATCAATTCCAACAATTGTACACGTCATTAAGTAATTTCCCGATATACGAAAAGCGAAAAATAATTTTTCCGGTAAAATCGGATTATCGTTCGCATGGCAAATTCCCAAATTAGAATTACCTCGAACAATTTACAAATCAGTCCTGTTCAATATAACGCAAGCTCAGTTCTTTAATTACAACGGATTTTTCGAATAGCGATTCATCGAACTAACAAAATTTACACTAGCAGTCAATTGTACGGAATTCATACTAAATTTACGTAGGTTGATTCAATGCAAATGAAACAAAGCGATGTGCTTTAATTTCTGCATCCCTTTGTAATCACAACTACTCTTATTCTCCCGCTAGTTAATTAACTTCTACTTCAATTATAATTTTCAACGACATGAAAAGTCTAAATGAAGTTGACTAGAAATCTTTCATTATTTAGCTTTCTAATTACATAAACAACTAGAATTTGCATTTATTAAACATTGTTACCTTTGTACGACAGTGAAGAGTAGCGAAATGGGAGGTGTAATTAACCACTAACCTGGAACAATAAAAACACATGAATAAACAACAAAGTTTGAATTAAAAAAAATTAAATCGTAAATATTAATATGCGAGATTTAACGTAACTGAAAAATGCGTATCTAAATAAAAAAACTATATGCATGAAAGTATTTAAAATCCGGTAAATTGAGCAATGATTCACTACATTTGTATTGTTAAATAACGTTGTGAACTATAACTTTTACATTTCAGTTCACTTTCGTTTTACTATTGCATTGTTTCAATGATATAAATGGCAGGTAAAGTAACGTAAAAGATTGTATCTTAAATAGTGGCGTTTAAGAAAGTTTTAATTGGTTGTTTAATTTACATAAACTGCAAAAATAAGTAGAACTAGAATAATAACAAAAAAGGACAATAATTTCACAGGTAATTAAATTTTCTACAAGAAACGCGATTTTGTCGCCACAGTCAATGTAATCACTGCGTATGAGGTCGTAAGATGAACAAATATTTTGATATAACAACGAATGCTTGTAAAAATAACAGTATTCGTAATACATGATAATGTGATAAAGAATAAACTGTAATAAAACGAAATATGGGATTAGTTAATGACGAGATAAACATAAAGAACAGGCTTAAAGGTATTTATATGTAACGGGACGGAGACGAGAAGTGCACGTCATAAAATGTTTGAGTATTTACACCTAATTTGACGTGTGTAACACGAGCAAACAGTCGCAAAATTGATTTTAAAAGTGGAAACGGATCTGACACAGGACGGGTTTAAAAATGTTTCGCACATTACTCCACATCGCCCCTATACTAATAAACATGTAAGAACGTATTGTAAGTCTGAAACTTTTCATGTAAATAGAGAAAAACAGATACGTTTCAGAAAATTATGGTTATGTATGTATCAAGATACTAAAGTTTGATTTTCATGACAAATGATTTTAGTTGCCGAAGCAATAGCCGAGGCAAATAAAAAACATGTGTCATGAAAAAGCACTTTAGCGCCGAAGTTCACTCAATATCTTCCGAAAAAAAACTGTCATATGCAAAGTTATCATGACAAATCGCTAAACATTATTTTCATGTTTCCAAAACCACCGCTAGAAGGCGTAACTTGCCTTGCTAGTCAAATAATTGCGATTTTTATCACAATTTCGCTAACAAAGTGGTTACTTTTGACTATCGAAAAGTTATCAGTGGGCTACAAGTAACATTTCAATGCTGACATATTTTTTAATATTTTTTATTATGAAGTGTTGGGGGTACTTTGAAAGTATAATTTTTCAAATATAGATTCTTGCAATTAGGCGCGACGGATTTGAATGAGTTTATGCTCGTTGGAAAAATTGAAATAGTAAAGTCCGTGAGTTTCTTTCTAAAGTACACCCCTAAGCCGATACACGATAACATAGTTACCATTCTTGGGACTGAATGTCAAAAAAACTCTTGTTTTAAGTCAAAACATTTCATACTGTCTTGATCTCCAAGGGCCCATTCCAAACGAAATTTGAATATTCGTCTCCTTTGTAAAATACCAATAATTTTTTTTATATTATTCCATTCGAGATAGCGGGCATATTTTTCTAGGAACTTTGGCAAAACTAAACTTCTGTAATGTGAGGACAGAGGACGTAAATTAGAAAAACCAGCAACAGTAATGTGTTGTAAAGTGTTCGAATTGACGCTCATCCATATCAATGCACATACGGAGCTGATAGAATAGCGCTTTCTATTTCTGCGTTTGGTTTGGAAAACTAGATCCTTTAACTTGCCCAATAGATATAAATACATGCAAGTGAGATGGTGTGATCGCGCTGGCTATGGAAATAAAACCGATTAACCTGTCAGGAAATTGCAAATCCAGAAATTGTCGTACGCTGCCGGAAAAATGCGCTGGGCAACCATAACGCTGGAACACCTAATGACTTCTGGTTTCTAAACTGACATTTTCTAACTGTAGTGGAAAAAGGTAGCCCGATAACTTTCCCGCTATGATGCCACACCAGACGTTACACCTGCATCCAGTGTGGATTTGTTGTAGACTAATAATGCATATTGAGGAGATTAATTCCACCAATACTGTTGAAAGTTATAAAATTTTCAATAGAAAATTTGACTCTTCATAGATCATTTGGCAAAGCAAATGGTAATCTCCTATCAAAATCACTCTCACGTTCTTGGTGTAACACCATGTGTTATGGGTGTATCTGAAAGAAATTAAATTCGAAAGTAGATGAGTTGCAAAACATGAACATTGCGAAACATACAAAAGAAGGTAACAAACCTGTGATCTTTCAATATGTTACAAACTTACAAACAACAATGCGTTCCCAAACGTCCCCAAATATCTGAAAATTATTCGAATGCTTATATAGTGATCGCTAAAACATTGATAATTGTCGCTTCTTCTTTGACGTCGATTTGTTACGCGGAAATTTGATAGTGACACAGCGCTAATTTATGTCCTGTGTTCTTCACATTACAGAAATTAAGTTTTGTTGTTACAAGAAAAAATTTGCTAGCTATCTCGATTAGAATATGTAAAAGAATTATTGGTATTTTACAAAGTCGACAAAAATTCAAATTTCGTTTGGAATGAGCCCTTGGAGATTAACACCGAATGAAAGGTTTTCGACTTATGTTGAAGAACACGAGTTGTTTGATATTCAGTCCTAAGACACGTAACATAACATAGTCATTGTCATGCAACAGTTTTGGGGTAAATTTTTCAAAGAAACTCTTTGTTTTTACTATTTTAATTCTTATTGCATCCCTGACTGGCAAAGTTGAGTACTTGAAGTTCATTTCCAACAATTTCTCTTGCTGCTTTCATGCTAAATGCCGAATAACAACTAGTCTCTAAGATACAGCCGGCTTATTCACTCATTTGATCTGGTAACTAGTAGTACTAACTTTGACTGCTAATATCTACTGTTAGACAAACTATGGATTTCGCTGAGGGCTTCAGCCTTCAATAGCTTTCATATAGTGTTATTATATAGTCTACCGGTCAATTTGAATTGTCGTGAAAAAATTGCTACATAACCTCACTTTCCAAAAAACGCCCTCTATCGGTGTAATGTATGATCTAGGCAAAAATTTTAAAAAGTGTGTGTGGAAAGGCAAAGACAGACCTTTCCAACGAACTCAAACTCATCCAAAACAGGAATAATCAGATTTTGAACTATTATTCTTTTAAATTACCCCCAACACTTTATTATTGAAAATATCAAAAAATATGTTAGGAATGAAATGTTACTTGTTGCCCACTAAGAACAAAAGTACCACTTTATTAGCGAATGTGTGATGAAAATCGCAATTATTTGATTTGTGGACAAGTTGCGCCCTCTAGCGCTAGTTTTAGAAACGTGAAAATAATTTCCAGCAATTCGTCATGGCGACTTTCCATATGATAGTTTTTCCCGGAAGGTGTAGAGTGAACCGTTCCTGACATACAGCCGACGACCTCTTTTGATCACCCGATACATATTAAATTCTTTGCAAAATCGCAAATTTGATCAAAATCGGAGAATTTTTATCGTACTTTGGTGCCGATTTGAGTCACTTTACTGCCCCTTTTTTGTTACCTTAGTGATGTAATTTATTATAGCCCTTAAAATTCGGAAAGTACCGCAAAAACAGTTTAACAATGAACTTAAGACGTTGGAAAAAATTAACTCTTCCTTCAAATTTTTAAGGTTTGTTGAAGAAGAAAAATTGTTTTTAAAAATAGTTAATAATTTAATTTTCAACAACTTTCTCCCATAACTTTTTTTAATAATGATAATTCTGATAGATACGGTAACATAAATGCCACATGAGATCAACTTATCTCGGTCATTACGCTGTAATTAAGCATCGGATCAGGAAATTGTTTAAACAAAAGTTGTGTGTAATTATATTAGCAACAATGCTTATTTGAAAAAAAGTGTATAAATAATATTTTTGAAAATAATCTAGATTAACGATAAGTGTTGTAGGTTAAGTACACTTTTGACTATTCAGATTATACCCAAAAAAATATCTAGGTATCTATCAAGTTTCATTAAAATTGGACCAGTTGTTTTCTTGATATCGTATTTACATATGAACGGATGGCCGGCATCCAGACGGAAAATTGCTTTATTCTAACATACTAACACTAATTCCTCGGAAAAGGTGAAAAAATGGATGTTCGGTTTCGAAACAGTCACATAACTCCCCATCTTATTTAAAAGGGTGGAGTAAAAAAAATATCCTTGAGATCCCGTACCCAAATGAAAGATTCCATTTTTTGGATTTTGTATTTCTTATGGATAAATATTTTTATTCAAAAACCTAGAATTTGTTTTTGATTTTACTTATGCATTAGCTAACTTTCAACTTTACAGTCGTCTTCAGACGCTATACCATTTTAAAAACAAGTAACGGTGGTATTCATTTTGGAGGTGGAACAATCCAAACCATATCATCATAATAAAACGGTATTGTAAATGTATAAGTATCAACAACAAACTCAAAAAGATATGACTCCAAACGGTTGGGAATTTTATATTAAGTTTGCTTTCTATTGTGTTCATTAAAAAACGCGAGATAAATTCTACCGTAACAACGCTTCTCTCATGATTGACAGGGAAGTGAAGATTACAATTGGGATGCTTTCTGAAAACGTTAGGAAAGTGATACTTGTCTGAGCAGTTGCAATCACCAATAACAAAGTACCGACAATCTTTTCCACTTTGGAACGTTTTTCGAATGAGTATTACAAAAGTTGGTTACTGTAAAAATGAAAAGTCAACTAACTATAGCAACCGATCTCCTTCTTGGTCATTAAATCAACGATAGTGCTTGTTAGAGCTACTGTACAGTTTTGAAAATAGTGTAACCACATTTTAGTAATTAAATAACTAAGTGCCCATGGTTTTGTTGAAGAAAGGATTCACTTGGAGATTCAGAGGATACGGCCAAAACAATGCCCAAAAAACCTAAGTAGAATTCGAAAGCAGATTGTGGGAAAAACTGTAACGCGTGTTTAACCTCACTTTCGGGTTTCCAAGTAGAAACTTATTCCAAACCTTATCATCACGCTACTCTTTACTGAACGATCACTAATGAAGTTTACACGCCGCGTGACATCACGTTAAGTGCATACCTTTTATTTTTAGTATCATATCTCCAATACCGTCTGAGCTAAAATTAATGTTCATCAATAGATTAATAATAATGATATATAAAGAACCATAAATTTGACTAACTCAATTGTCCCTCATAATCGATAGATGTTTTTGATGAAAGTAATATGCGATACACTACTCATTGTTACAAAAAACTTACAATTAATTCTATTTAAAGAACCTGTCCAAGACTCAAAAAAATCGTTTATTCCTATTGAGGATAGTGTAAAAGTTGATTAGACTGAGACAAAAAATCATTTTCTGATCTACAGTTTATGGTTAAGAACGTGGTGGATACAAATAACCTTCTCAGTGATTTATTGAGTCAAGACCAATTAAAAAACTTACATAGCGGTCCATTTGTTTTTCTGTAATAATATGATAAGATAAATAGTATTTTCAGAAAAATACAATAATAAAATCCAAATTCAATAAAATCTACTTATCATTTTATTACAGAAATACACTCAGTTAAAATCAACAACTTATTCATCCTTTTAATGTAAATAATAACAATAAACACATTTTAGATATCCTCGAAAATATTTATATTCACACCACAAACTCAAACTTATTAATCAATAATCAAATTAACCTTTTCGAACTTAGTTTAAACTACAAACACTAAAACATTCTGCCAAATGTAGTTATCTTCCTTTGCGCCATCTTTACTTACATTCAAAAAATAAAAAAAATTTTATGTCAATTTGACAATATATCTTTTTCTCAAAAAAAGTATTGCTTTTTGAATGTAAGTATAAGATTAATTTGTTATTATTAGCGTTTAATTTTGTCCAGATTTTGTCCGAAGATAACTTTAATTTTATTAAAACGAAACCGGTAACAATTTATAAATATAAGTATTGGCTGATAAATAAGTATATTATACAGGGTGTCCAGAAACTCTCCTGACAAACGAAAACCGAAGATTCCTAAGATAATTTTAAGACAATTTAACCTAATTCACCTAGTCCGAAACTGCTTCCTAAGGGAGCTAGAGCTCTTTGAAGATGACGCCTGGTAAAGTAAAAAATTAAAAGATAAACTTCGCGAACTGACAACAATTTGACAATAAAAAACGTAGGTTTTACTTTTGTTGGCAGTTCAGAGCCAACTAGTGCAAAAAATATAAATTTAACTTTAATGACAAAAAACAAAAAAAATTCAAATCCATTTTTCTAGAAAACGGTGTATCCTAATGACTTAAAGTAAGAGTACCTTTTAGTACTAGAATACCTAAAAATTTAATAATCTAGTGTCACAAATGATAAAAAATTAAAGACAAAAAAGTTATGCGTTAAAATATCCGTTGACCTACCCAAAACGGACGCCTATGACCGGTACTAGAAATTCGCAATTGATGGAATCGATTCATCTCTGAAGGCTAAACAAGCATACCAGTTTTTGCCTTTCTAAGTAGAAAGCGTTTTGGAGGTATTTAAAAAAACTATTTACAAGGCGCCATCTTCAAAGAGCTCTAGCTCCCTTAGGAAGCATTTTCCGACTAGGTGAATTGGGTTAAATTGTCTTAAAATTATCTGAGGAATCTCCGGTCTTCGTTTGTCAGGAGAGTTTCTGGACACCCTGTATAATTAATTAATACATACCAATACCTAAATGGATCCATCATTCGTTTATAAGATAAAAAAAGTTTGCCTTGGATAATCTACTAAATCTAAATCACAATTTTTGTACTCGTACTTTTTTTGAATGCGCACCAATATTACACATTATTTTGGCAATTTCCGTTATTACAAATATTTCATTTTCAAAATTTAAGGCAATGATTGATGAAGATAAAATAAGGAATATAAATGTTTTTACTATGGACATAAATTATAAAACAATGTTTACAAACATTATTTTTGAAAAATCATAACTATACGTAACAAAACATGATCTTTTGCTACTCGTGAGTCGTGTGATGATATTACGTAACTTCGCTACGAGTATCCTTAAGTTATAAAATGCATTAGAAAAAAATCATACAGATTTCGTAGAGTTCAGATAAATAGCCATTTTGAATTTCTACTTTGTCACGTTCCCAATATGTCCATAAGTTATCATACCTATAAAACCATTTTATTACAAAACTTGAAAGCACTTTAAAATAGTAACATTTATTTATTGGTACAGTAAATAATTTCAATGCTTAGAATGTGAAAAAAGTAAAAGAGGTTATGACTAGAATACATATTTTTTAAAGAATAACAATGAATCGGAAATTCTAATTTTGTTACACATTGGCTATGATTAGAGTTTAGTCACGTATCGAATTAGCTCTATTGCTATTACAAACCTTACAGAAATGAAAATTGGTTTGTTATGTATTTACGTCGGTTTATATTGGGATTTACTGACAAAAACATAACAACTGTAAAAATGAAAGAATTAGGTAAAATTAGCAAAGCAATAATGATTCATTATCAATGTAATAAGAGACACAATTTTATTAAAGTTTTTTCATTAATAATATATGTGCAAAAAAATTAATTATCCAATGAGCATGTAATGAATGCTATTAAGACACGAGTAAAGGCCAATAGAACGCCACTTTGTCATATTTGGAAAACAAATAGCAATGATATGTGAAATAAAACATTGCTTTTCTATTGGTTCTTGTATACTAAAAATTCTATGATACAGTAGAAGAAAAAAATATGATTTTTTTATCATGTGATATCGTGCTTAATGCAATTATACCTCTGTTATACCCAAACAAGTTATTAATCCTGTTAAAGATCCAGATAATCGTTTAACGCAGTTGAATAAATGTGAACTATAAAAATAACTTTAATTAATGAACAGGATTACGGTTACATGACAAACGGGAGAATAACATCAGAACAACTTCCTCTAATAATGTTCTTACATTGAAAAAGAAAATAGAAAAAATATTTAAAAGGAAAATATGTTACCGAGTTGCTTACTTTGAGACGTGAATGCTGTAATAAAATCAACGAGAAATGTAGATTGCGTCGACGCCGACGGTTAATGAAAACGATTTAATTCTATTTTTAAGAATAATCAAATTGTTAAAAAGTATAATTCGATAGTTTCTTAAGATCTCAATAAATTAATAAATTAACTGAGCCACTGGTAGAATAAAGTCTAAAAAATGTGTAATTAAATTTGTAAATTACGTAAGTACGTAGTACCAAAGTAATACAAATACAAAAATCGAATGAACATCTTAAATGTTTTATGTGAATATGTAAAGAGTAAGTCCAAGTGAAACCTTGAAATTTGAACCGTACGAGTTGCCACTTGTGATCGATATTGCAAAAATAATAGCTTAGTTGAACACTATAAAGTAAACTAAACAGCGTAGCACGTCGGCTTTTAAAAAAACGCATTATTGCTCCTAACAGACCAAATCGATCCCATTCCTGTTATAAACAGCCATCATGAAATAGACCTAGCCACCACCTCCCTCCAAAATTGTATCCTAAACTCACACAAACAATCCACCACCACGACCACCACCCCAGGACCCACCACCTTACCGCCTCCCTAAAAACCCTTATCCGACTTAAAAACCGCGCCAAACGCACCCTAAGCCCTCACGACAAACAAATCCTTAACCGATTGCAACTCCAAGTCCGCACCGAAATTTAAAGTTTCCGCAACGAATCCTGGACCGCCAAACTAGAATCCTTAAACCAAGACAACCACTCCCTATGGCGTATGCAAAAAATCCTCCGCAACGCCAACCAATCTCCAGAACACCCGATCCACTCGACCGGCGGCCTCGTCTTCTCTCCCGAAGAAAAGGCCGAATCCCACGCCGACAACCTAGAACTCCAATGCATCCCAAACTACCAAATCGCCGACCTCGATCACGTTTCCCGTATCAATTCCATACTAAGAGTAGGCTACTTCCCCGCTGACTAGAAGATAACCGACGTCATAGTAATCCCGAAACCTTTAAAAGACCCTAAAGACCGCAAAACCACCGCCCGATCAGTTTACTTCCCGCACTTTCAAAAATCGCTGAAAGAATTATCCTACACAAGCTTAACCTGGACACCTCTCGTTTAAAAATCCTACCCGACGAATAATTTGGTTTCAGACCGAACCACTCCACAACCTAACAACTCTTACGCGTAACCGAATACTGCTACCAATCCATGGCCAACAACCAGGCCGCCGGAGCAGTATTTCTCGACGTCTATAAGGATTTTGACCGTGTCTGGCACGCTGGTCTACAAACTTATCCGTTCCAACATCCACTCAAGATTAATCCGCACAACGTCAAATCCTCAGTCCGCTACCTCACCGCCGGTGTCCCGCAAGGCTCCATCCTTTCACCTGCATTATTTAATATCTACACCCACGATATTCCAAAAACCCCACGTACCGAACTAGCCCTTTACGCCGATGACACCGCCATCCTAACACGATCCTGGCAATCCAAACACCTAATTCAATACCTAGAATCCGACCTTGACGCCCTAGAACCCAGGTTTACTGACTGGCTTATTTTCGCTAACGCAAAAAAGAGTGCTACAGTAATCTTTTCCCGCAAACTCAAGCACCGACCCGACGGCCAACTAACCATCCTCGATACTCCCATTCCATAAACCAAATCCACTAAATACCTCGGCGTTATCTTAGATAACCGCCTCACCTTTGCATCTCACATCCAATCGGCCTCTAACAAAGGCCGTGGCTCCCTAAAATCGCTAACTCCTCTCTTAAGACGTAAAAGTTCCCTATCACCGAAAAACAAACATCTCCTCTACAAATCCATCATAAATCTAATCATGCTCTATGCGTCTCCCGTCTGGAGTCTCGTCGCCGACACCCACATTCGAAAACTTCAAACAATCCAAAACAAAGCCCCCCGTCTTACCTTTAACGCTCCTTTGTACATCCGAAACGACGACCTACATCACTACGCCAATGTACCCACTATCCTAGCACAACTCCGCCACCGCACCGTCCTCGAAAAACCAAACCCACCCCAATCTGCTCATCCGCAAAACCACCAATTACGACGTATCCTATCATTTCAAAATCAAACACCCTAAAACCGCTTTCCCCGACGACCTTCAAAATTTTTCCGTTCCCTCAAAACTAACACAAATAATATTTAAAATTTCTGTTGCAGATTACATCCCTCAAGACAACCTGGTACAAGAACATTCCTGGCCCATCAATCATGGCAAGACAAGACAAGACGAGAGCACAGTAGTGAAAACCCCATGTCAATATGTTGACTCTACGCTGAATAAATTGGGACAAAGATTTAAAAAATGGCGACTTTGAGCAGCGATAATGGCGCCATTATTCATTATTTTAAGAAAAGCGAGCCGTCACATTTCTTAGAAAAGTACGTACTGTGATGTGTAGAATTTCCGTAAGAATCGATCACCATGGTAATAAACCATATTTCAAGGTTTCACTTGGACTTGCTCAAAAAGAATAATTAGTACAAACATGAATTTGTCGAATTTTACGTCAAAGTGCCCAGAAAAACATAAAAATAGTCGACTATTTTTTTGTGCAACTAAATTTCGAGTATAATTTAAAATCTCTTGTTCGAGATGTAATTTTGACATTAATAATCTGATGAAGTCATTGATTATTAACACCAAAATTATGTCAAAGTCAAATTATGACAAATTGAAAAATATTTTAGAAATTTGTTAGCAATAAAAATAACTAACTTATCAAAACCATGCTGTATGTAATTAAGATTGTTTCTTGACCAATCGTTCTTTCAGTGATTATTGAGAATGGTGAACAAATAGTAAATTATTTAGCATGGTGCTATAGTAGTCGCTTTACTTTATTTTGATTAGACATGTCAAAGTAACTTCCAACTACGTGATTATTTAAAAATTTAAATTTGACACGTGAAGGAAATAATCTGTAATATTGATTAATGCTCTTAGTCAGCGAAAATGAATTAAATAAACGATGTTATTTATTACACTAACAGATAACTCACTCAAACACCCATGAAAGCAATGAAGTGCGGTTATTGGATTGTCGCTGACAATCGTTGGAGCGGAAATGCCCCAGCGCTCATGAGTACAATTCACGTAAAAAAAATTCTCGCGCAATATATAAACACTCAAAAACATTGCTCGTTTTCCTAAGGAACTAATAAGGCCACAGTGAAATAAACAACAAAAAAATATATACAGCCATCATCAAGTACCTGTATTTAAAAGGGTTAAGAGGTAAGCAGATTTACGAAGATATGCTTAATACCCTTGGTGATCAATGTCCTTCGTATGCGACCGTCAAAAATTAGAATGCAAGCTTCAAAAGAGGTAAATTTTCCATTGAAGATGATGACCGATCGGGAAGGCCAGTTTCTGTGTCAGTCCCCAAAAATATCGATTCAAATAAGTTCATGACATGATTTTATCAGACCGTCGAATTGGGCTAAAACGGATATCTGAAGCACTGAATATTTCATACGAACGCGTTCATCATATGGTTCACGTCAATTTGGACATGAGAAAAATTGCTGCAAAATGGATCCCCAAATGTTTGAATGTTGACCAAAAGCGTGCAAGGGTAGAAGCATCGCGTTCGATCTGTGCTCGATTTGAAAACGATGTAGACTTCTTAAACCGAATTGTTACTATGGATGAGACTTGGGTACATTTCTACGATCCAGAAACAAAGCAACAATCGATGGAATGGCGACACTCTGGTCCTCCAAGACCTAAGAAGTTTCGTGTCCAAAAATCTGCTGAAAGAGTTCTTGCTTCAGTTTTTGAGATTGCCATGGAGTAATCATGATTGATTTTTTGGATAAGGGTAGAACAATAACTGGAGATTACTATTCGACATTACTGACCACTCTACGGGAAAATATTAAAGAGAAAAGACGCGGAAAGCTATCTAAAGGTGTTTTGTTTTTGCAGGACAACGCCCCTGCACACAAAAAATTCGTGATTTAGGGTTTGAATTACTAGAACACGTTTTCTTACAACAAGGAGTGAATAGAAGCTGTGGAGGTCTGGTTTGCAGAGCAAGAAGAAACATTTTTTTTTAAAGGTCTAGAGACGTTGCAGGTTTGCTGTAATAAATGTATCCAATTAAGAGGAGAATATGTTGAGTAATAAAGTATTTTGACATTGAAATTTTGTTTGGTTCTATAGTAGGCTCAGAATTTTTCAATATATCCTCGTAAAGTATATCCACTCGACCGGCGGCCTCGTCTTTTCTCCCGAAGAAAACGCCGAATCCCACGCCGATAACCTAGAACTCCAATGCAGCCCAAACTACCAAATCGCCGACCTCGATCACGTTTCCCGTATCAATTCCATACTAAGAGTAGGCTACTTTCCCGCTGACTAGAAGATAACCGACGTCATAGTAATCCCGAAACCTTTAAAAGACCCTAAAGACCGCAAAACCACCGCCCGATCAGTTTACTTCCCGCACCTTCAAAAATCGCTGAAAGAATTATCCTACACAAGCTTAACCTGGACACCTCTCGTTTAAAATCCTACCCGACGAATAATTTGGTTTCAGACCGAACCACTCCACAACCTAACAACTCTTACGCGTAACCGAATACTGCTACCAATCCATGGCCAACAACCAGGCCGCCGGAGCAGTATTTCTCGACGTCTATAAGGATTTTGACCGTGTCTGGCACGCTGGTCTACAAACTTATCCGTTCCAACATCCACTCAAGATTAATCCGCACAACGTCAAATCCTCAGTCCGCTACCTCACCGCCGGTGTCCCGCAAGGCTCCATCCTTTCACCTACATTATTTAATATCTACACCCACGATATTCCAAAAACCCCACGTACCGAACTAGCCCTTTACGCCGATGACACCGCCATCCATAACTGGAGATTACTATTCGACATTACTGACCACTCTACGGGAAAATATTAAAGAGAAAAGACGCGGAAAGCTATCTAAAGGTGTTTTGTTTTTGCAGGACAACGCCCCTGCACACAAATCTCATGTTGCCATGCAAAAAATTCGTGATTTAGGGTTTGAATTACTAGAACACCCCCCTTATTCACCCGATTTGGCTCCGTCCGACTATCACCTCTTTCCTCAACTGAAAAAAAGTTTAAAATGTCGTACATTTTCTTACAACAAGGAGTTAATAGAAGCTGTGGAGGTCTGGTTTGTAGAGCAAGAAGAAACATTTTTTTTGAAAGGTCTAGAGACGTTGCAGGTTTGCTGTAATAAATGTATCCAATTAAGAGGAGAATATGTTGAGTAATAAAGTGTTTTGACATTGAAATTTTGTTTGGTTCTATAGTAGGCTCAGAATTTTTCAATATATCCTCGTAAAGTATAAGGATAAAAAGTAAAGGCCATTCTTAATGAAGAACGATTTAGACATATGTATTTTTCGAACTGATGTCAATTTGTTTGGACACATAATTCGCATTTCTCATGTCCATTATAAATACGTATTTGAAAGAAAATTAACAATTTGAATAAAATTTTGTTCATTTATATTATTATACGTCCTTTTATATAAATTATCTTTAATGTAGCCCCAAAAGAAAAAAATCAGCGGTGTTAAATTCAGTGAACGCCCCCAACAAATTGTTTCCGAAATGAATATAGTAATTTGCTAACATTTCGAGTATTGTGAGGAAATATATGCTCTCATCTAGTGGTAAATTGTCCAAAAATTTTCAAAAATGTGCTTGTTTATTGTTACAGAATATCGTTCACTATTCAGTTTATTTGCCTATAATGAAGCGCACCAAACACCAAAACGCGAGTGAAACTGGCCATGGTTAGTTAGCCATGGTTTGCGTCCAAGCTATAGTAGCGGTATTACTAAACTTACGCACATAAAAGTATAAATATCTTTAATCAAATATCATTGTGTGTAAGTAAATATATTTGAAAACATACATCGTTCTTACATAACCGTGATAAAATTATGAAAAAGTATATCGAACCTAAACGTTTTACGAAAGCTAAACTCAATTGAAATAAAACCTTTTTTTCACAATGAAAACAAAAAAAAATTTGTTTGTCAGAATTTAGTGAAATAGCAAACAAACGCAGAACCACAGTAAATTTTAAAAATAAATGCCTTGAAGTTTTCTTCAACATCTAAAAACTAAAAAAAAACTGAGTATTATGAATAACATCGTGAAGAAAGAAGAATTTGAGTGAAAAATTGAAACGTACATGACATTTTTATATTAAATAAATAAATGTTACAAAAACTAAAGGAATTTTTAAAATAATTTTTGTATTACTGTAAAAGGAAAAAAACTGCTTAAACACATTAAGCTGGTCAAACTATGTACGTTTCAAATTTTGTTTTAAGTGCTTTGGTAACGCCTATCTTTACGATGTCCCTGATTTTGCAAACTGCTTTTTTAAGTAGTTTTTTCCTCTCTTTTCAAATATAAGTTTAAACCTCTTTTAAATTTTGAGATATTTAATAAAACGTCAAATCATGTACATTTTAAATTGTGTTTCAATTGCTGTGACTATCTCTATCTTTACGATGTCACTGATTTTGCAAAGTGTTTCTTTGAGTATTTTTTTCTCTTTTTAAATATAAAAAAATATGTTCAAACCTCTTTCAAATGTTGAGACATTTAATAAAACGTCAAATCATGCACATTTCATATTTTGTTTCAAGTGCTGTGGCCAGGCTTTTCTTTACGATGTCCCTCATTTTGCAAAGTGTCTTTTAAGTAGATTTTTCTATCTTTCAAATATAAATAAATTAAGTTTAAACCTCTTTTAAATTTTGAGCAGTTTAATAAAACGTCAAATCATGTGCGTTTTCAAATTTTGTTTCGAGTAATGCAACTAAGCTTTTTTTACAATGTCTTTTATGTTCAACTTAATGTGTTCAAACAGTTTTATAGTAATATAAAAATTATTTTGAAAACTCTTCTTTCTTTACGATTTTAGAGATAATGTTCAACTTTTCTTAGTTTTTAAATGTTTAAGAAAACTTCAAGGCATTTATTTATAAAATGTACTGTGGTTCGGCGTTTGTTTACTATTTCTATGAATTCTGAGAAACAAACTTAAAAAATTTTTGGTTTGTATATTGGAAATAAGGTTCTATTTAAACTGTGTTTAGCTTTCCTAAACCTTTAGATTTAGATATACTTTTTCATAATTTCATCATAAGAAGTGTCATAGGATTTTACTATTCACGGTTACGTATGAATGATGTGTCTTCAAATATATCTTCTTACACACATTGAGATTGATTAATAGTTATTTACATTTGCGCGCGGAAAATTAAATTTTACAGCGGGAAACAAATTTAAAGCACTCCGCTATTAAATTTTAAGCGCTGTAAAATAATTTAAAGCATAAGATTTTTAAATGGAAAAAACTAACGAATATTTTGCTGTCAATTGTCAATATCGGTCGTGAAGTGAACTGTAATTCACAATACATAAGATGACGCTAATCATTTACATGAAACTAAAAATATTCCAAATCGCATTATTTTTTACCATTTAACAGTAAAAAAGTTGTGTAATTGTTGATTTAGTAAACATATTTTGGTAATTTTTCCGCACGCTGCGCGTTCACTGTACGTAATCATGACGTTTCAGGGTTTGTAGTTTCAATGTTAATTTGACGTTTTCACGTCAGGAGGCCAAAAAGATATTTATACTCTCATGTGCGTACGTTTGTTAATACCGCTTATGGTTTTGGTGATCACAACTATAGCTCGGACACAAACCATGGCTAGCTAACCATGGCCAGTTTCACTCGCGTAAAACGAAAACGTCTCTGATTGTGCACAATAATGTTACGCCTAGGGATTAATATCGGACCACCAGCGCTCATTATGCCGATCAAACATTCCAGCACTACTAATAGAATCAGTCCAAATAAAATCTAGATAAAAGATAACACATTTTCTCTAATGTGTCGAAGATACGAAATGCAAAAATGTATGCGTCGTTTGGATCATTTGGTAATAGATGCTGTAGGTATCTTATACTGTAAGGTTTTATATTTTGTTAACTTATTCTTTTCTATACAACATGGATTATTTGATCCCCATGACTTATATCATGAAACCAGAAAAAAAGAGCATTTTTTTTAACGCCAAAGCCCTACTCGTTCTACATAAAAAAACAACTTCAATTTAGAAGTAATTTTAAAAAACTGACTACGCCACTGAATATTTATTAAAAATGTGCATATGGGCATCAAAATTATTTATTCGATTTTTACAAATGGACGAGATATAGCAAAAAAACGAAAACTCAAAAAATCTAACTGTTAATAACCCAAAACAAAAGACGATAATCAATTTTTGATTTCACTATTAGGTTGTTTCCAAAAAAAAAAGAGTTCGAGGATGAGTAATTCATTTTTTCGTATCTATTATAGTTAATGAGATTCTCTATTAAAACATTGAATTTAGGCCACACTGTACAGTTGTATCGGCTTAATTTTAATAATAATCTATTGTCCTAATTATTATACACCTTTTGTAGTTTTTGGAACTTACTGTTAAATGTAAAATAAGTAACACTTTAGCATTTTTGATATTCCATGAAATTTATAGAGTCCTTATTTTGAAACAGCATTAAAGTTTGCTTAAATAAGTGCACTACTCAACAAAATTTATTTTCGATCAAGACTTATAAAATTGATTAGTAACATAGCAAGAATAATAATTTTTGAATCACGATTCATCGTTATTTCTCTTCGTGGGAGTGAGTCACGATTAACATTCAGCAATCAAAACATGGAATCACAAACCAAATTAATTTCAAATTTAACTCAAAATACTTCACAATCGCAACAAAAATATTAGTTACTCTTTATCATTTAGAACGGGTATTTAAAAAAGAAATTAAAATTCTAATTTAAATAAAACGGTGCAGAATATGAAATTCTTAAAGACCACATTAAATGATACTAATACTAAAAACCACCATTTCCATTAGTCGTAATAAAAATGTAAATAAATATGCTAAAATAAAGACATAAACTTACTTTTTGTAAAGAATAACAAGGTATTGCACAACAATTTTCCGTTAAATCATTATTTCTTTCCATTCTGTCTTTTATTTTATATTTTAGAAAATTCCTAGATAAATCCTAGAAACTTCTATAAAGTAGAATAAATCAGGTAAGCTTTCAGAACCGCTTTCGTGTTACTTCTATTACCATTATTCGAAATATATTCATTGCGAAAACCGTTACTTAGTTATCGACATAAAAAGTGAGCTTTTTACAACTCGGTTCAATGTAAATCCATATTCAAGCAAATATGTCAGTTATTCATTGAATGCATACTTATTACTCACATCTATTTATGTGTTCCGTGGGTTAGAAGCTGCATAATTGATTTTCATGTTTTTGTATACTGCAGTACAATCGACTCTATACCACTTCTACAAATTGAAATTATATTAATGCATATTTCACGCCTCTGTTTAAATCAGGTTAAGTTACTCTTTAAAGTTCAAAATTCCCACGTAAATTTCATTTTTATCGCTATTTAAGTATATATCGATTATATGTCGATTTTAATGAAATCAACAAAACGATTTCTGTTTCATGCAAGACTGTAAAATGTAAACTAAAAAAAAAATACAAAAACCGCACTTGTATATGCAAGCAAAAAATTCTAATGCAATTTTTTACATTAAACTATTTGCTGTATAGTTTTAAACTTTATTTATCAACAACCAATTAGTGTGTCTGCACTATATTGACTTCAATTGAGTTTAATAGTCGGTATAAAACCGCTCCTTAAATTTTGTTAATGGTTTTGATGGTATTAACAAATTGATGTTTTAGTAAAACATAATAAATTGAAAATTAAAACATATTTATTTTTAATGTGCAAAAACTAAAATTAAATGAATACACATTTTCATTCAAATGCAGATAAAAACAAAGAAATGAGTACATATTCGCATTGTAGAGTTACATACATATTACTAAGTTTGATACTAGAACTAATGAGAAATTCCAAATCCTAGTGTTATTGATTGTTAATAATAATGCAATAATATCGAATTAATCCAATGATTTATATTGTAAATGAACTTGTCATTTTTAACGCCTAATTTTGATTGTCTGTCTGCGAGGGGTCTTTTATGAGGAAAAATATACGCGTTTTCTTTTCCTTGCGTTCAATTTTAAAAGTAAAAAAAAATTGATTTGATATAGAATATCCCAATTACATAAAAAAAAATAATTCGGCGCCTATTTCCTGTGATTAGTGATTGTTTTATTGAGTTGCCTGTGGTTGCTCATTCTGATTTTATTTTCTTTTTTTAAATGTACACCTTTTTGCTGTAGTATCATTGATTATAAAGTTACGTATTTAATTACATTTTCTTGACAAAATTAAGAATCTATTGGTTACTTAAACTCAAAAAATCATGTTGTATCAGGATTATGTCTTTTGGATCGTATACCAAACGTATGTTTTGAGACTTTGTAGCCCCATAATGTTTTACGACAATTAAAGTCATCAATATATACACATGGATGAGGAAAAACGACATTAAAACTTTCTGGTCAAGTTATTGGAGGAGGTTTGTAAATATTTACTACGTGTAAATAACCAATTTTAGTAGCTATAACGAAAATTCCAAAAAATATACTATTATTATTATGTCGTAGAAAGATAATCAACTTTATTTTTATAGCACTCAAAAAAAGTACACAAGGTATAAGAAAGCATTTTTCATTACGAATTCAGCGATGTACTACACAATATTGTTATTCGTGATTTTATTGAGAAAAAATAAGGTTTTAGTAAATTTCTAAACTTTTTGGTCTAGTGTGCGCTGAATGAAACCATGGCATCGAAAAAATTAAGTCTATTGTTAGTTCTGACAGAAACGATTCGATTGACATAGTAGTACCAGTTTAGCAACGTCTTTCAGTATTGGTCATATTTTACAATGGAACACGTAAATTTCAAATCTTTTTGATGTAGTGTGCGTTGAAATAATTGCGGCAAACAGAAAATGTTGCTGCTTTCGAATATTTTTGACGGGACAGTACGGGTTGCTTGAATGAACCTTATTCTATTAGATTGGACACCAAACGCCTAAATATGGACTTTCCTAGTTGCCTCCGTTCTGGGTACTTAATCAAATACAAGTGGGCTTCTACAGAATTTCTCCGGCGTGTAATGTAGCAGGACAGTATATCAAATTTCTCTTCATTTGAAAACATTACTTGCTTCATTGTAAAATATGACCTACACTGAAAAACGTTGCTAAACTGATACTACTTTGTTATTCAAATAGATTCTGTCAGAATTAACAATGAAAGAAATGAAGTCAATTGTTAATTCGACTTCATTTTTTCGTTGCCATGGTTTCATTCATCGCACACAAACCAAAAAGATTAGAAATTTAATAAAACATTATTTTTTCTCAATAAAATCACGAATAACCATATTGTGTAGTACATCGTTGAATTTGTAATGAAAAATGCTTTCTTATACAGAGCGTACTTTTTTGAATGCCATAAGAAAGAATACATTTGATGATGGTTTCTTCAAAACGAAACGTTGTAGTAAAAATTCGTGTAGGGCAGAAAGAGAAGTGCATTCAGTTTTTTGGTAACTTTTCGAATAACTTCAGAATATAATGAAAACGAAACGGCAGAATTTCAGTTTTTTTAGAATATCTCCAAAAGTAAGCCGAACTCAGCAAGTTCCTCAACAGCAAAATGTCGACCCCTCGAGTGGACAACTTTTTCCAAATTTAACCGACCCTGTATCTCTCACGGTTTCCGATATCCCCATGCTGTTCATCGTTATCTTGGACACACTGTATGTGCTAAGTATAGATATTTCTAACCTCGCTAGATTGAGATGAGTAATCAGTTATTTAAATTGAACTCCCTAAATTCATAGATAACTTAATTTTTTTAAATGGCACCACGTAGTTTTTTATGTGCCGTTGAACGTCGAATCTCATAAGCTTTCTAGTGATAAGATTCTAGGTATCTAACTCTTACCTTATGATCAAAATTCTACCACAACCACGACAAAGTTCCTTCTTATATCTATGAATTTAATAGTCCAGTCAATGACCAGTTTCCCGGGTAATTAATCCAAGCAGCACCGATTTTCCCAAAATTTAGATTTAAGTTCTACTTATCCTCTACTTCAAAGTTGACTCTGTGCCGGGGGTTGATTTTTCCCCGGGAAATGCCACCCTTCTCGGGGTGATAAATATTACATTAAAAATGGGAATGAATAAATGAACTAATTTTAAGCAACTTTTATTCTATAAAGTTATTTCTGAAAGTTAATTATTCGCAAGTGAAAGTATCGGTTTTTTGTGAATAACTTAAAAAATATGAACTTTGAGAAAAAAATCATTAGAATCGAAAATGTAACTTATAAAAAAAAAAAAAATTGTAGCATTATGTTTTCTGTAAAACCAATACAAACGGAGTTATAGCTTTTAAAATGGCACAAAAATGGAAAGTTTTTTCGTAAAATAACTAAAAAACTATGCATTTTTCGGGAAAAATTTATACAAACTTTTTTAAAGTGTTTTAATTTGGTTTTTTATAAAAGTGTCTAGCATCAAAATTAAGCGAGTTATGACATCAATAAGGTTTCTATTTTTTCGAAAAGAAAATGAAGAAATCACCTCCTAAACACCACTCCAGTTGAAATAAATTGCTACCACTTGACAAATCACATTATATATGTATTTCAAATAGGCTCCAAAAGTTTGACCAAAATAACTCAAAAACTATCAAAGATAAGCAAAATATTGTAGAGAACAAAGTTGTAGGTTTTTTTATACAGGGTGATCTGCGTAGAGTGTGCATTAAAATTTTTTTTACTAGCAGATAAATCAAAACTTGGAAATTTGGTACACGGCCATAATTGATTATTTTCGTTATACCTAAAATATTTTCAGACCTTTAGCTATACAGGGTGTGCCAAAAGTTGCTATCAACTTTCTTATTTTAAATACAAACTTGTAATTCCTTTTATATACGTCGATTGTTCATATAATTTTGAGTTCATATAACCTAAATTATATTATCTTATTCGTGACCGTTTTTGACATAAATATGTCATTTTTTTCCCACAAAATGGGCTTTATAGTAGTTAACGAAAAAAATTTTATCTCGCAAATCACTTGAGATTATAAAATAACATTTATGGAGCAGTTGGCTGGAAATCCAAGCTTACTCTTGATGTCCTACCGGTGGTTTTATTTGGTACCATATGGTCACAGGCAATTTTGAAATATCAAAATCGAAATGATCACAAAGTCAATTTTTTCAAATGGCACCTTTCATTCGAGGGAAAATTGAAAATTTCCCATACCCAATTGCTCTCGAATGACGTAAAAAAAGCAGAAGGTGCCATTTGAAAAAGTTGACTTTTTGATTATTTATGATTGTGATATTTGAAAATTGCCTGTGCTTACTTAACTTAACTTAAATCCAAATCCGTTATAACGTACCCTACTAACTCTAAGTCGTAGGAAAAAGTGAAAAAAAGAGATATTAAAATTTTTGGTTTGGAAACTGTCCCATAACTCCCCATCTTGTTTTATAAGATGCAGAGTAAAAAGAAAAAAGACTGAGATTTGAACCCACGTACGTTTTTAAATATTAAATATTTTTGAAATATTTTTAATATGTTTAGTTAAATTTTATAAATTTTCTAGTACACATTGTTAAATGTCTTTATAGTGAAAATATCTTAAAAACACTTTGGGGATTGTAGGATTTTTCAAATTCCTATAATTCATACCAATGCGCTAGCATTATTGTAACTTAGTAACAAACAAACAATATTTACAAATCAAATGTGATACCAAAGGTGACAAACAAGTAGTGCAGTAATAGAGATATATTTTTGACAAAAATAATAGTAGGATACCATCTACGCCATGTAATTGTAAATAGTATAAAGTACCTTGTATTTATGTTTTATACCGAAAATGAATTGTCATTATAGAGTTCATTACATTTAAATGCAAAGAAATGTGTTTTTTCTCAACTTTTTTTTCCTGAGTGAAAAGTAATAAACCGATTTTAATGGTATAATCATAAAAGTTGTAGAAGATAAGAATACGAATAAAATGAGCACCAATTCGACTCGATCAAATAATAACTTTCCGAGAAAAATTGGAAAAAGTAAAATATTTAGGTTTTTCTTTTAAAATTCGTAGATCCGTCATTTTTTGAGATGTAGGATAAATCTTTCAGGAAATAGGAGGTAATGATACGTACTTAGTGTGTGCCAAACCCTGCAACTGTCGGGCAATTAGTTTATGCATAATTGAGATTTAAATTTTGTGGTCATCCGATTTTCAGAAATAAAAAAAAATTGTGAAGTAAAAATAGAAAGTAACAAAACGTATATTCTCATTTTATTTTTCCGATTTGTCTCGGAAAGTTATTACCTGATCGAGTCGAATTGGTGCTCATTTTATTCGTATTCTTATCTTCTACAACTTTTCTTTTACCATTAACATTGGTTTATTACTTTCCACTCAGGAAAAAAAGTTGAGAAAAACACGTTTCTTTCCACTTAAATGTTAATTAACTATATAATAACAATTCATTTTCGGTATAAAACATAAATACAAGGTACTTTATACTATTTACAATTATATGGCGCAGGCGGTATCCTACTATTATTTTTGTCAAACATTTACTTATTATTTGCTCGATTGACTGGGGTAAAGTGGCAATTTCTAAATTTAATCAAACGACTTAAATAATTTGTATTAATATGTTATATTTACTAATGAAATTACAGCGGTCATCTTTAAAGATTTAATTATAATCGATATAATGAAATTGGTAATTTCAGAATACTAATATAAATTTTGGTGATCGATCTCGTGAACAATTTGGAGTACGTCTATTTAACGTTATCTTGACGACATTTAATACTCTGAAAGCAGGGTGTAAATTACGTTAACATCACGTCATTCGACCGAGACATTAGGAAATGATTTTCAAGTCTTAATAACGTTATAAATAGTGATTTTTGATGGTTAGTCACCAATTATTTTATTTATTTCTTCAAAATAAAGAAGATCGAGTTCGCAAAAATGAAGTATTTAAAAACATAATACTTAAATTATTGCACAATAAAAAAGAAATAAAATTAACTCAATTAATACAAAATACTCTTAAGTGTACTGGCGGTACTAATTAATTCAAGTAATGATGTCATTTAATGCAAGCCGTAAATGCTTGTTAGAGAGCTCGTAGATAATGTTGTCAATATAATTTTAATCAATTTCGTGTAATTGACAAAACTTATTTCTAATTACTTACCGACCTACATGAATAAATATGAGTTAAATAGACAATTCAGAATTACGATCGAATAGTCAAATTTTTCCTTGACGGAAAGCAATTGACCTATTCTGTTAAAATAAAATAACCATAATCTTTGGAAATCGCATCGATAAGTTATGAGAAATTGTATTCTGCATCGTACTTTATTAACTCGGGGCCAAATAATAAGTAGAACAAAACAACATGCTGAAGATTTATGAACGATCGTCTTTGCGGCTTTGAAAATTAAATAATTAGGGTCAGACCTTGATCTTGTCTTGAAATAACATAAGTAAATAATGTTACAGAAAATGTTAATTGAACTACATATTTCTTTATGATTTGACCAAAAAATTTGATTGTATTGACAAAACGAAAGGTTTTCCTGAGTCAGTGGCGTAACTAACGTTCGGTGCCCCAAAGTTTGCGTGGTCTCGACAGTTTGCAAATTTAAACTAAATACCTTAAATTTTCAAAACCAAATTCTTTTTCGCAGAATTTCCAGAACAAATAAGTTGAATTGATTTAATTACATAAATATTTTTGTAATAGGTAAAATAAATAAATTTAAAAATCACTTTCAAAAAAAAACTGGGTAAGGCGGGCCATGGAATTGAAGTAATTGATTTGACAGGGTACACAAAAATTACAGCAAAACAACGGGTGGCGGTGTAGAACATGACATTAAAACGTGGTAAACCAAGATTCAAATGGAAAAATAAGTGCCAAACTCTTTAATTTATTGAACTTTCGTAGTAAAGTAGAAAATGTAATAGAAACATCGTAGAAACGGTTAGTTCCCAGACTTTTAGACCCGATCATAGCATTATGTTCATCATAATCATATTTGTTTGTTTGTCCCAAAGAACGTGTGTCCTTATAGTATAATTTATTAACTTATTTATCTTTTTAATTATTGACTAAGTTTTAAATGTTCTGAATTCAATAGTGATATTTTTAATGTGATTCATTTTGATACCTCTTTCTTTGTAGATGCTATGGCTTATGCTTAATAGGCAAAACGTAGGCTGATTAAGAAACCTGTTTTTAATGAACCCTAAAGTCTTGCACCCACTCCTTACAGAAGACTGAGAATTCCTTAATTAAATAACAATTAATAGGCGTTAGAAAATCAAATACATTTACCATAAACCTTTTTATTTACATTAAATCATTTTATTAAAGTGTTCTTTTAATTAAGTTTTTGTTTTTAAATAAAGATCTCGCGGTTATGGTATCTTGGGAATAAATTACTAATTACTAGAAAACACTGTTGAATTTGAGAAAAAAATACAAATCACCCTGTGTGACGCTTGCTTCCCAATTCGGTTAGGTTCTGTAAATAACAAAAGGGGATAGATCTCGGGTGCCAGATTTGATGACGAAGTTTACTCTCCGTTTGTTCGTCGGGCAGCTACAGTGGAGGTGAATAATTCCAGTGTTCTGATCGTCTAAAGGGAAGCAGTTCGGAGAAACAAAGAAAGTACAATAAAACTCAAAACTTCTTTATTTGGCATAAAAGAAGTTGTTATTAGTTTCACAGAGAAACAGCATAGTAAAGCACAAACGATGCCACGCAAAAGCAATCAGCGGATTTTACGGTTATAAGGGTGAGAGTTTCGGTAACGTAAGCAGAGCTGCGGTTAGTATACGGATGAGTATGACGGTGTATAAGCAGAACAGCGGTCTGTTAAGGGATGCGGTAGGTAGTGGGAGTGACCGAGTCGACATACGAAAATGCGCTATGTCAACCCGGGCAACGATTTGAGTCGTGTATTCAAGACGCGAAAATGCGTCACCCCAAACACAACACACGGATAGGAAAAATGGAAAGGAATGGCCAAGTTGACACACGAAAATGCGCTATGCCAACTTGGACAACGGTTTGAGTGGTGTACTCAAAGCGCGAAAATGCGTCACCCCAAATACAACATACGGAGGGGAGAAATAGAAAGTCAAAGGATCATAAAGCGGTATTTCTTCATCGTGCAAGTCGGGAGAAAATAGCCAAAGCGGTATCTTTGGCGGTTAACTTAGAGAAGCGAACTTACTCAGTATTAGCCGCAGGACCAGCGAAACAGGTATCCGGACCCAACTGACTCTTTAACTAAAGAGCTCACGCATAATTTAAGTGGGGTAACTAGCTTATGAGAGGGGCTTATGCGTGCGCCCGAAAGTTTAAACAGGGCGCTATCGGATATGGTACAACGGGTCGCCCGCTTTCTTTCGTTTTGGGTTTTCAATTAACAATATACAAAATTAATAACAGTTAAATACACAACAAAATCGGTCTTATAATAACAATTAATTATTCAAATTAATTTAGTGACAGTGCATCATTACACCTGAATAAGGATAATTCAAAATAAAATTACAAGAACCCCTTATCATAAATACTCAATCGATTTTACTCAACATCTAATCCAATCTCTAGTTTATTAAAAATTGTGGTAGTAGTTTTTGAGGAAACTGTTTTGCATGCACAGAAATGAACAATTTTTTTGTTTAGCTATAATTATGATCTACTAATTTTGATTTTTTTGTTATTTTCAGCAACTAATTCATTTATAATAAATCCGTATTATTATATTCTGTTAAGGTATTTTTGTCATTGGTATGTCATTAATCAGAAGAAAACATTTTTTTTTTAATGTCACTGAACTCCTCTGATGAAGTTTCTGGATAATTGGACCAAGTAGTTGACGATGCGATAGGGTTACATGACTTTTTTTAGCATGCAATATGTAATATTCTTTTATTGTTGAAATGAATTTGCTCCTTCAAGTAAAGTACAATTATAAATCGACTTTCGTTACGTTACATTTTCCGAAGTTTGGAAATATTCTTTTGGCTAAAGAATATTATTTTACAAACAAAACAATAAATTCAAATAAAATTTTTACCATCTCGCACATATATAACTATAAAACTGACACGTGCAAGATGTCACTGCCCTTCAAAAAGGGAAATATTCTCAAATATATATATATAAGCGTAAACCTCAGGTTTATTTAAGCTCGGCAATTCAGTCACGGTGAAAGAAATTTTACACCCAATATAGAAGGATTACAAGCTTATCATTTACATTACTTTTTTCAAAGAATAAAATGTACATACTCTGAAAGCTCAGGTCGACAACGTGAAAGTAATAACAAATTCAGCACTTCAATTCAAGAAGATATTTTTAATTGAAAATTAAATTATTTAAGTCGAAATAAAAATGTTTGTTGCGTGGACAAAGAAATAAAACAAAATGTCTGCTAAAATTTCATCACATATTAGAATAAATTTTGTAGCGGATTTAAAAGTGCAAAATTAAACAATGTTTGTATAAAAAATGTATCAGTAATTGTGGAGCAACTAATGTAAATAAAAAAATATAAATAAAGGAAGATATAAATAAGCACATTGTCAATAGTGGGATGCACCCTGTAACTTTTTTATTGCTTCAGATTTTATGATTTTTTTATGAAAAGAGTTCAGTGGCAATCGTTTCAAATTTGTAGTTAGGTTATGCCTTCTAATTCAAATAAAAGTTGTACATAAGTTATCTACAACTTTTTTTGCATAGTTAATATTCTTGGAGATATTGTTAAAACAATTAGTCATGCTATTGTCACGTTTCATTTACTTATCGTGAATCAAACACTGGGTTAAACAAAAGTTGTTTATAAGTAAATTACCAGCAACTTTTATTGGAGTAAAAAGTGTAAAATAAATATTTTTGTAAAAACATATTCCAAAAATGTAAAATCTATGTAAGTCAAGATCCTTTTTAAAATAGACGGATTATGTAACCTGATCTGCGGTATTACAAATTTCATAACAATTTTTTTTTAGATATCCTGTTTACGTAAGGACGAACGGCCGGCCTAAAACAAACAGATTAGCTTATTAGCAGATTAAAACTGAAATACCGAGTGGATTGTTATTTTGATGTTCAAATATTTTTTGATCATAGTGCATTAATGTGTTAGCAGTCAAAAGGTATTGCTTCCACGATATTGACTGCAAGATCCTAAAAAGGCAGATTTATATCGTTCGACTGACCAAAAATATCCACTAAGTAAGTAAGCTAGTCCTTACAAAAAGAGTGTTAGCCTCCAAAAATTGTACAGAGCGTTTTTTACTCTATATACGCAATTTAAATAAGCGCTTCAAAACTTGGCCTCTTAATAACCAGCGGACTTCCGTATAGTATAGTATAGTATAGTATAGAGCAGTATCTACTTCGCGTTCGGATCCGATTTCTTGACAAAGTTTCTTAATAAGGCGGTGGTTCAAAGCTCTAGCTCTTATGGAGTTAATTATTTTGACACACCTGGACATGACTTCTTTCAAGAAAGTAAGCAAAGTACGTGACGCCAATGCTTATCGATGTAAGAAGCAATGAGTTAATGTGACATAAAAACCTCTTTTTTGACTAGTGCAACAGAGCATCGCAAGTGCTCCATCTGTATATAAACTGTCAAGTAATTTTTCCAATTTACATCGCATTTCTCAATCTTTTATTACATTGAAGACATCAGCGGCTTTTGTAATTCCCAAAAGTGACAAACAAAAAAGGAATTCTTCTTTTATACTTTACCTTTCATGGTGTACATAAAGTACAAACACCAAGAGCTGGCTACACTGTGACACATCTGCGCTCTCATCCAGTTGCATGCTGAATGGAAATGGCGAGGTTATTTCCACAATTCTAGAACGAATTACATCATTTTACAAAGAAACCACTTCAACTTTCTTTGACCTGCGATAAACACCAGTTCCACGATATCGAGCACACAAGGCTTCAAAATAGTTTCCGCGATTGTGTGGCTTTTTTTGCTGGGCAATGCGATATGATACTTTGTATGATGCTTCCAACCATGGTTTTGGGTTGGAGTGAAACCCAACTAGGGTAAAGTATCGGCTTTTCAAATCTTACTTTTATAGCACGAAAAACATCCGCGGCATCAGATGCATTTCCTGGATGGGCAGATGTAAGGTGTTCTGATAATTTTGCTGGCTTCACACGCCAAAAATACTTCCGTTCCATTTCGTTCAGGAATAAAAGAAATAACCGCATGAAACGTACGAATCGTTATATTTTCTTTTTTTAACATTTTTACCAAATTATAACAAGAAGTATAATAAACTATAATTATACTCACTAAATTCTCACTACTTTTGTAATAAATACAAATTTAAATAATAATGTTTTAAATTGAAACTAATGTTCCTATTAAATCAAGTACGAAACTACCATAATTTGTGAAACAAAATTGTTATCAAGTTCAAGTACGAGTACGTGAGCAAAAGTAAAATTCACTTTCACTAGCGTTCACGCTTTACCCACGCGCAGCCAGGAGTAGCCCAGATGTAGCTAAAGTAAATTCGTAGATTTCCGATTGTGCGGTATATCGCAAACTGCCACTGCTAAGAAATAGTACCTAAGCTTTCTATAACCGAATACTAGGGTGGATGAGGTTTGGTATGTTTAGGTTTTAGTGGTTTTCCTAAACCTTGAAGCAAATGCTTTGACAAGACGAACCAATCGACAATTGCACACGGTTTCGTCACCACACTGTACAGGTTTATACTAATCTTCTGGGCACCATACATAACACCTACATATCAATACAATATTTAAAATGAAGACATGCCTCCGCCCGCACCACTCGAAGCTGTGACGAGCCAGAGAAGACCGAGCCCTCAGGTCAGAAGAAAGAGGAGAAGCGGGATAGGTCATCAGTGCTCATCTTGTGGTCACCGGGTAGTTACCTATACTTTCTTAGATTTAGATAGATCGATTTAGTGCGGTTTTCATCAATTTAGATTCTTCATACCGGACATCATGCCACGAACTCCCAGGTCTTATGCCGTAGATGCCAGGTTAAGAAAACCTGTACTTCAAGAGATGGTGGCAATCAGGGTTTTGCAGAAGTTGTAAGCAGATGCCTTCTGTTCAAAAATTATCTATTCAGTAATTAAAATGCATAGAAAATGCGCAAAACGAATGCATATCCGCTTTAAAACGCTGATGAAAGCGAAAGGATAATACTATTTTGAAATAATGCAAACATGGGTAAAACAAAAAACTTTTGGCTTATAGAATTGTTACAATAACTGATACTTTCCTTTGAGACAGCGGAAAAACAAGTAAAATGCAATTTAGCGTAAACACTGACGGTAACCAGTAGCATGGTCACAACACAATAAACATTCAGCAGCCAATCTTGGTGAACTAAAGGAAACACGACCACATCGCTACCCAATGAACATAATCGATTATAAGATTTAAATTTTGATTACCATACATGTGATTCTGTGATGATTAATTATAGTTCAAAATTACCCAACATTTAACGGTACAACTTGTCCGACTCTGTGGTTTCAAGCGAATAAAATGGTTGCAAAGTCATATTTTTTAATTCGAGATCACTGTTGTATGTTAATTATGCTGCGGTACCAAAGTAGATAAATGAAATATAACATATTATTTTATATGGAGGAAAAGTAAAACTGCGCCGGTGTTTCGCTGTCGAACAAAGCGCGGCAGATAAATAGAGGGCAAGGTATAAAAAATAACATTTTTGTTCTATATGTTGAGAACTACTGGTTTAGAAGCTCTCTTTAGTACCACAGGTAGTGGTAAACGGACACAAATTGTATGTACGCCGTAGGTTTTAGGTTAATAATAAAGAGTTACGTTTGTTGTCAAGTTTTATAATCTATATGATTATAACAATCATAACATGGTGTCAGGTTAAAACACATAAAAGTAATAAAGCAAATACAGCACCCACATAAGACGAAGCAGTCAGGTGTAAGAAGAAAAATAAAATTTTATACGTAAAATCAAAATGGATACCATTTTAAAACCACCACAGGGTTTAGTGTGTAATGGCGATGAAACTAATTGGAATTGGCGACAGGACTGGAAAATAAACATAGTGAAAGAAAAATAGCCATCTTTTTAAATGTTTCTGGTGAGGAAGCCTTTGATATATTTACTACATTAAAACTTAGTGATCAAGATAAACAAGATTACGATCTAGTAATACATACAGACCTTCAAAGAATATCGCATGCCAAGGAAAAATTTAATTAGCGCTAGATTTAAATTCTTCACAAGAACGCAAAAGCACGATGAATCATTCGATCATTTTCTAACCGAGTTAAAGTTGCAAGCGAAACAGTGTGAATTTGGTGACCAGGAAGAAAGCCTAATTAGAGATAGAATTGTAATAGGTACAAATGATCCAGGATTGCAAGAAAGGCTGCTAAAAAATAGTGATTTGTCGTTACAAAAAGCTGTCGATTATTGTAAAGCTTTCGAAGAGGGGCAAAAGTCCAGTCAAGGTAATAAAGGAACAGCATATTGAAGTGGCATGAGTAGTAAAAACAAGAAACTACAAGAATGAAAGAAAACAACAAGAAAGCCAAGTCGAAACCCTGAAACAAAGCGGAAGTGTAAAGAAAAGCAACTGCAACAGGTGTTTAAAACAACATGGGCCGAGCCGGTGTCCAGCGTGTGGGAAAATTTGCATCATCTGTAAAAATTTGCAGCTGCGTGTAGGTACAGAGGTCAAGGGAATGCTAACTCGCATAGTAAGAAGTTGCATGAAGTCCGGGTCCTTGAGTTTGGACGTTATATTTAAGGAAGATTTAGATTATCCGACCCAAGAAGGTAACAATAAGCAGTGGTATCAAACTGTAAGTATTAATGAAGTTAACATATCCTTGAAATTAGATACGGGGGCTGAGTGTAATATTTTACCGTACACAGAATTTGTAAATGTAAACAAAGTAAACTGTACAATTAGAAAACACTAGCACTATATTAGTAGTATACAATGGGAATGAAATAAAACCGAAGAGGTATGTTAACATAACTTAACATAATGTTAAGTTTATGGTAGTTGAAATAGATACGGTCCCTGTACTTGGGTTGCAAGAATGTGTAAGGTTTAACTTAATTAAAAGAGTCGGCTCAGTTGAGCAAATGACATCAACTGATGAAGGCAAAGAACAATTAATAAAACACAACAAAGACATATTTACAGGCATAGGGAAAGTAGGAAAATATTCAATAAAACTTAAAGATAGTGTAGTACCAATAGTAAAACCAATACGGCGAGTACCCGAATCAATCAAAACAGCACTTAAACAAACTTTAGACCACCTAGAAAGTAAAAACATAATCAAAAATGTTAGCGAGCCGACGGATTGGTGTCATAATCTAGTAATAGTGCAAAAACCAAATAAAACCCTTAGATTATGTCTAGATCCTAAGAAATTAAATAAAAGTATTCTGCGTGAAAGGTACCTAATACCTTCACCAGATGAAATTTGTAGTAAGTTAGCTGGGAAAGAAGTATTCACAGTGTTAGATATGAAAGAAGGGTTCTTTCAAGTAGAGTTAGATGAACCAAGTACTTACATTTGCACTTTTGGTACACCATTTGGAAGGTATCGTTTTAAAAGAATGCCTTTTGGAATATCCTCAGCACCTGAAGTATTACAAAAGTTAAACACAGAAATATTTGGTGATTTAAAGGGAGTTGAAATATACTTTGACGATATCATTGTATCAGGTAATAATGTTAAGGAGCACGACCAAAACCTGGAAAATGTAATAAACAGGGCTCGTCAATATAATATTAAATTTAATGCGGATAAAATTCAGTACCGCCTTCACAAGGTCAACTACGTTGGCTTGATAATTTCAAAGTCCAGTATAAAATGTGACCACTCACAAGTTGAATCGATATTAAATCTTGAGGAGCCAAAAAATGTTAAAACTTTACAAACATTCTTAGGCATGTGCAATTATTTAAGTAAATTCATTCCTCACTACAGTGCAAACACATCAGTACTTAGAGAGCTGTTACGAAGGGATGTATTGTGGTGGTGTGATGAACAACATGCGCAAGCATTTAAAAATTTATAATTAATTATTAGCAAAGCCCCTACTTTAAAATAATAGATACGACATTGCCAATTACGTTGCAAACAGATAGCTCGAAAGATGGAATAGGAGCATGCCTGATGCAAAATGGGCAACCAATGTCCTTCTACTCAAGAAGTTTGACAAAAACTCAATTACGATGGGCTCCTATTGAAAAAGAACTGTTTGCAATATGTTGAGCAGTAGAAAAATATCATCAATTTATTTTTGGTAATAAAGTGATAATAGAAACGGATCACAAACCGTTAATTTCAATAGTTAAAAAGGACATAAACAAAGTTAGTACAAGACTTCAGAGAATTATCTTAAAACTACTTAAGTATAATTTAGAATTTGTTTATTTACCGGGTAACAAAATGTTTATCGCGAATTTTCTGTCGAGAAATTTCGATAAAACTAACCCTAAGGAAGACCAAACGCTCTTAGAAATTGTTCATTGTTTGTCAACCGACATGCCAATTTCAGATAAAAGGTTAATACAATTTAGAAACGAAACATCAAAAGATAATAACCTAAGCACGTTCATGGATTGGCTCAATACAGGCTTTCCACAGAACTCAAAAAACATAGACTCAGAGTTAAAATCATTGTTTAAGATAAAAGATGAGATAACAGTTCAAGATGGCATACTCTACCTGAATAATAAAATTATTGTTCCCAAATCTTTAAGAAATGAAATGTTAATGCTGATACATGCAGGTCACTTTGGAATATCCAAATGCAAAGCCAGAGCCAAAACTCTACTATACTGGCCTGGTATGGCGGGAGAGATTGAAAAAATAGTGAACAAATGTAAAATTTGTGAAGAACTGTAAAGAACCTTTTAATTGTACATGTTCTTTTTTTTTAGGTCATTTTAAATATTGTATTGTGATGTAAGTGTTATGTATGGTGCCCCAGAAGATCAGTATAAACCTGTATAGTGTGGTAACGAAACCTTTTAGTAAATTAGGCATAGATATTTGTTGTTATGGAAATACTGATTTTTTAGTTCTAGTAGATTATTATAGTAAGTGGTTAGAGTTAAAGAAACTTAAGTCGAAAACAACAGAAAGCGTAATGAATGTATTAAAGGAAATATTTTCAGTACATGGGATTCCTAGGACAATAGTTAATATGCCTTTTTCTAGTTATAAATTCGCTAAGAATTGTGAATTTCAATTAGCCCACTCAAGTCCTAGGTACCACAGGTTTAGTCGAAAAAGCGGTAGGAATTGCCAAAAATTTGATAAAATGTAAAGAGAATACTGAAGACATTTACTTAAGCTTACTTAGTTATAGAAACCAATATACACCAATAACAGGTATCAATTACACACCTTCTCAAATGTTAATGAGTCGAGTTTGGAGAGAACGAATTCCTTGTAATGACAACGTGTTAAAGCCTAAAATTTTTAGCAATGTTCACGAAAAGTTAAAAAAGAATCAGTTAAATTACAAAATGTTTCATGATAAGTCTGCTAAAACTAGAGCACATTTTTTGCCCAATGAAAACATACTAATTCAAAATTTACCCAATAAAACATGGAGTCCGGGAAAAATCAAAGCAACTCATGAACATCCACGATCTTATATAGTACAAAAAGAAAATGGAGATACGTTGAGAAGGAATAGTTCTCATTTAAAACACTCATATAATGACGTTCAAATTGAACCTACTGTAAATTTTGATAACGAGATTGCACCGTTCAATGTAGTAGCAAGTCCAAGTGTTATAAATAGTACAAACGAAACCAAAGTTCTATCTAGCGACAGTGAAGGTTGCAAAGTTCGTTCTTCAAAAAGAAACATTGTAAAACCTAAATATTTAGATGATTTTGTCTGTTAAGTTAAATAACTTAAGTAAAAAGGGGGGATGTTCTATATGTTGAGAACTACTGGTTTAGAACCTTTCTTTAGTACCACAGGTAGTGGCAAACGGACACAAATCGTATCTACACCGTAGGGTTTAGGTTAATAATAAAGATTTACACTGTAAGTTTTGCGACATCTAGTGTCGATTCGTGTTAGCGATCACGTACGCAATGGTTCGCATTAAGCAACTTTGTCGACAGGTATGTAAAAACAGTTACATAAGTCGATAATTATAGCCAACATAAGCGTTGGCAAAAATAAAAATCTCGAATTGCCGCTGTAAATTCGCAAGAGGTTGTACAATAGCAAACAAACACTGAGAATCACTCGACAGCTGTTAGTTTTTGGGACTCTTCAGGAGTAAGAGAACTCGAGTGTAAGTTCACTATTAATAGTGAGTTCTCTCACTCCTGAAGAGTACCAAAAGGACGAAACAGCTGTCGAGTGATTCTCAGTCTTTGTTTGCTATTGTACAACCTCTTGCGAATTTACAGCGGCGATTCGAGATTTTTATTTTTCCAACGCTTATGTTTATGTAACGAGGATGACTTATGTAACTGCTTTACATACCTGTCGACAAAGTTGTTTAATAAAGATTTACGTTTGTTGTCAAGTTTTATAATCTATATGATTACAACAATCATAACAATTTTCACCAATTAAAATATACCATTTTTGTTCAAATGTCAGTAAAAAACACCTCAATTTTAATTTAGTATATATTTTTTTAATTTATTGGTTAACTAGTAAAATAAATTTAGCAAACATAATATGTATTACAAACTGTTCTAATTTTATACTCGAGTAACAAGTACAATCAAAACTACACAAACATCCATAAATCTGAATTAATTCTAGGCGTCCTGAAAGTTTGAGAAAAAGTAATACTTTATAATTGTATTGGTTTCTTTGAATTAAATAATGCCCTAATATAAAGGAAAACGCATGGTGTTTGATTAAACATGTTTCCACATTTTTTAAAACAGTTTTCTTAAAACAGAATTCGTCTAGTTTCAATACGAAAAAAAGATTTTTAATCTGCGAAAGAAAATATATAAGTTGACTTTCCATCAGTAGCGATTGATTACATAATCAATCATAAAGTTCACATTGAAAAAAAAATTAAAACATGTTATTCTGTTAACCCAACAACATATACACAAAATATGTGTAGCAAAAACAAATTTAATGCAAAAATTTACTTTCACTTTTGTAATGGTTTTTATGCATGCCTAATTTACGTTAATCAGTTTATATAAACTTAACAATCAATTTCTCAGTAAAGATAAACGACTTTATAATTGATTATAATTAATTTATAAATTTGATAATCATACATTTTTATATTTAAAATATGCCAAGAATAACATAATTATACTTATTGTTAAAGAAAAAATGAGATTTTTCTTTTATAAATTTTACAGCCTAGCTGCATTATGTAAACAAAGTAATATAAAAATAACCTACGGCGGCTAATAGTCATTTACAAAGCTTTATTAATAAATAGAAAGTAATTGAAATTTATACCAAAACTTAGGAAATATAATTTAATCTCCAGTTGCTTCCTTCAAAAGTAAATTATATCTTTTATTAAATAATTGAGACAGTAAAGAAAAATTCTAAGTTAAATGAATCTTGCATTTTGTTTAATTAAATTTGCTTTGTTGTTGCGTACAAAGAAAAATAGAATGAAAAATCCTTAAACGCTTTTCTATACTAAATCATTTTAATGGTGATGCAAAATAGAGCTCGACCACATGTTACTTGAACTAATCAAGAACGTTTGTGACAGTAAAAAATCTACGCGTGAATTATATATTAACCGTTATGTTTTTATTTGTATAACAGGAAAATGCTTTCATTAATTTTCTTCCGTTGCTTTTTAATTAAATTCTTCAATACATGGAATGCGATTGAAAACCGAATAGGTAATCTTAGTGCTAAGAGAGAATTCGTCGTTGAAATAATGAACACAAACGTTGTAATTGTATCTATTTACAAATTTACTTATTATGTTCGATCTGCTATTTTGATTCGGCAACATTGAAACCAAAAAGAGAAGTATTTTCAAAGAAGATGTAATTATAAAACGAACAATCGGTTAGATTAAAAGCTTAAATTGAGCGAATTTAGAATCAAAGTGGATGGAGAATTTTTTGCTTATAAGGAGTAAACATACACAACAGTAAATAAGCAGATGGTTTAATCACAAACTTTTACTTTCTAATTTTATAATCAATGTTTTCCTAATCGATCTATAATCTATAATATCTATAACAGTACAACTATGACTATTCCAGTATAATTCGCAGTTTCACAAATTGTGATTAGTAGATTAATGTACATCCTTCATGTAATATTTCAATTGTGTTAATTCGTAAGACGCACAAGATAAACCAAACATTTCCTTCCTAAATGACAATAGAAAAAAAGAAAATGAGATTTTTCACTTGCCTGACCATACTCTAAAATACCAATGGTTTCAAACTTATTTCACTTTTATATGAAATTTTCATTTGTCTTGCGATGATACCTAAGGTATACATGTTACGTAAGAAACCACGCAGAGCAAAAACAAATTCGAGACGGTCACCTTTCAATATAATTGCTATTCAAATCAAAAACTAAATTAGGACTGGTTTATCTGAGAACGTAAATTATCTCTTCTTAAGATCAGCACCTAAAACAGTTATTTATGTGTACCAAGCGTGGAAAGTAGGTTATTTTGGACGTTTCGATTGTTGATGGGTTTCAAAAAAGACCGAAGAAACTTTTATTTCATACTGTATTGCAATATTGAGTTTTACGGTAGGATGTAGTATTAGGTGCCTTTATAAGAAAAATTAATTTTAACTGTAACATATTTATCAAAAAGTTAAAATCGCTAATTAGGACTAAAAATATTTCGGGATCGGAAAATTAATTGTGAATTTTCATTTCTATTTTCAGTAGACAAATTTCTTCATGACGTGTTGTCGTGGCTAAGGCGTTATTATTGACATTCGAATTTCTGTTGCGGACTTTACCTCTTGATTTCAACTTTCACCGCCTTGCATTTTTGTTTTTGGCAGCAAGAGAATCTGAAACATATCTTTCAGAGACGATGTTGGTTTTTCACCTTCCAAATCTTTTGAGAACCGAAATATCGGTTCCAGAATCAGCAAGCAACGTAGAGCCTGTAAGTCTCAGAGAATGTCTAGTATAACTTTTAGGGTTTTTTAAGCCCAAAAATTCCACGACTTTTCCCGCCATTCCACAAATTGTGTGAATTCCAACTCTTTGATTTATGAAGTGTCCATACCGGTATCCCACAAACAACTTATCGTGCTTAAGACTTTTTGGTCGTAAATTGACATATTTTTAATAGACGAGGATAAGGGTGGAGATGTACGTAACCTACCCAAAAAGGTAATCAAAAGCTAATAAGCCTAAAAAAAGACAATCCATCGTTATATGGAGAATAAAAAACAAAGATGTTTATAGTAACAAAAACAATGATCAACAGTGGATCTTTAACTTTCCCAAAATTAGCTAATTTTTAGTCAGTTTATGATTTGAAATGGCCCTATAAAAGATTTAGTCCAAACTTAGTACCACTTTTAAAGTAATTTAAGAAAAACACATCGGCTAAAAAGTACCAAGATTTTAACCATTATTTAAACAGATTTTTTTAATAATAAAATCAGAAGTTCTTGTGCGATTTGTGAGTTGAAATGTATAATTATTGATAAAATACCGAAAAATTGTGTTAGTAATCAGGACAATTTTTGTTTAATTTGCGGAAATGTTACACTGTCCTCACAAAAACGATAAATTACTTCAAAAATACAAACGCTTTATACAAGTTGTTTTGAAATGCCTATGCAGCATCTAGACAAGTTGTCGACTCGAAAGAGCTGACGTAAATCTTTACCAATGGGAGAAAGCTGACTTTTTTTCCGAAAAATTATTATTATGATAACAGACTTATCATGATATCCAATGATGAAGAGACTGCAACTGTTCATGGAAAAGAAGTAAAAAAATTCCTGACAATGGTAGCAAAATTGAGAATGCATCTGATGCACATACTGATTAGTGATTACCAACAATTTGGAGCCATGCTTCATATTTACCATAAATTTTGAAAAAAACGTTAGTTTTTTGTCTTAATTATAAATGTATCTTGAGATTAACTAATAGTACCTACATATACAGGGTCATTGATGGTCGATAGTAGGTTAGACGTTTATGGAAAACGGGGCATAGGAGTAATCTGAAAATTTGGCTATTGCCATAAATAGACACCATCTATCTTTCTAAAATATTTTCATTTTGGCGTGTAGCCGCTTCTACTCAAAAGTAGTAACAACTTGTTAATTTTAAATAAAACATCCTATATATTATTCAATTTTTAGAATCGCAATAGCTAACTCGTCAAATTTTTGAAATAATCGCAATAATTATTAAAAATCACATTGTCTTCACATAATTTGTATTAGTTAGCCATAGAACGCCATGTGATTTGACAAGTGCTCAATTATTCACTGTGTTTGACAAACGTCGAAGTTTCGAGATTGTGATTTACTACTTAATACTTATTCAAAAACAAATTACAATGGAGCGAAATAATTACTCGCATGAAGTTTTGATGAATCTATTTATTCTTCATGGACAATGTGACAACATTGTGGCAAGAACATGTAGAAAATTCAATGAAATGTATCCTGATTTGCAGTTAGATCGTGTCTATTTATGGCAATATCCGAATTTTCAGGTTACTCCTATGCCCCGTTTTCCATAAACGTCTAACCTACCATCGACCATCAATGACCCTGTATTACTAGGACTAATAGGGTTTATTTTAAGTTGAGCTCAAAAGCTTGTATGTGAGCGAACACAAATACAGCCTTCTACTCCGACTTCTCTGGATGGTTACAAAATATGTATGAACAAATATTTGGTTTATGCTATGACAGATTAGAAACAGTGGTACTTGCATAGAAGAATTTTATGCAGTACCAATCATATGAATCAAAACCTAAGGATTGACTTATCCCCTCCTTGATGTTTATTTATTTGCAAGCTTCAACATGTAACTAAGAAAGTACAGTACGTAATTATAAAAAAATACGAACCTTCACGTTGAAAAGATACAAAATTGGAAATGACGTTCATTATAAAGAATCTCGTCAAAAAAAAAACGTATTAATTTTCTAAATTAAAATGTTTGAGTTGTGCAATTGGTATTTATAGCTTAATTAATTTCAAATACCTACCTAGGTAAACTTTTGTTTCTATTAAAATCAATAAATTTAGAGATTAATTAATTATAATAAAAACACTTTTTAAATCATATCTAATTTCAATCTCTTCCGTCAGAAATACGTAATATTCAACTACTGAATAAATACGATTCGAGATTGACTTCCTAGGATTCGAACAAGTTAGTTCAATTAATATTGGAAATTCAATAAAACAGTATTTTCCACCACAAGTAAATAATTTCTCGACATTGAACGGAAAAATTAATATCAAATCAGTAGTTATTAATTGAAAATATAGATTTTCGCTTCGATGACGAATCGTAATAGAATGCAATGCAATTACTTTCAAAATTGTACCATCAAGAAGAAAAATTGTGACCTCATAAAAAATACTTTTCTCAGTAAAATTTAAATTTAATTATTTATTCATATTAAAATAATGCACTTACACAATTCACACATTTGAATACCTAAAATCATATTATTGTTTGTGCATATTATTTTTCTTTTTTTACTTAATCTACCTGGGATTTTTTGTCAAGTAACATAAATAATGAGACACAGTGATTTGTTAGCATAATTAAAAAGCAGCGTTAAAAGTTCTAAGAAACCTCTTAATAAATCAAATCGGCAACAAATGAAAACATATTTTCCAATTTAAAATGACTCAGCTCAATATCTTTTTACTTTCTGAAAAAGCTTAAAAAACCTTTAAAAATCGCAATTTATTTTGGTTTTTATTAAATAATGTTGTTGTTTAAATTAAAACAAATATTTCAAAAAAATACTAATAATTTTTTTTTGTAAAATTAAATGTTGAATCTAAGAAGTGAAACGTATGTGATTAATTTTATTTGATTACACATTTTTAGGTATGCCAAATCTCAGTTTAATATGTGTCGTACAATTTTGAGGGATAATAAAAAACCTAAAAAAAATTTAATCACTCTTCATCTCGACAAGAAAAGGTTTTTTGGGAAAACGTTTATAACAATTTTTGGTTTATTTCAAATCACAGATTCTCCAGTTTTCATTTGTCGGTGATTTTGAATACACACTGTATAAAAAAAATACATATACCTATCCATACATTTTCGACGTTGAAAGTAAAAATTAATACAGGTATTAATTGAAAATACAGATTTCTTCTTCGAATGCAAGTATTAATTGAAGAAAACGGTAAGTAATATACAGGGTGCTATATTCGACCGACAACGCTCTACCCCAGAGCTTTCGTAAATTGGTGAATTTTGATATAGGAACATGAACCCTTAAACGGCTTAGTTGCTGAGATACAGGGTGTTGAAAGGTTCAAATAAAAATTAAAAATTTGCAATAAATCGAAAATGTCTTTAAATTTTTTTTTCAAATTTGGTGACCAATATGCTCTTCAAGAAAGTCATATTTTGACATAAACTAACTTTCCAAAATTTTAACCAGTGACGCGCAAATAATATTCCAAATCATTATATGCAGTGCAATTTGCCCGTCGGCGTTTTGCTAAACAATTTACCTCAATCCGCACTATTAACTAATTAGAACGTTGTCGGTCGAATATAGCAACACCCTGTGTACTAGATATAATCATTGAATGTATGAGTTTAAGGTGGTACTACACCTGATTTTATTAGAAAGCTAAAATTAATTTGAGAGGATACCATTGGAGATGTAACAGTTCTTGATCACTTAATAAATATATTTTTGTACTTCCTGTCTGTATATAAAAAAAAGTATTATGTTGAATAGTTTAGAAAATAGGTATAATCCTGTTTTTTCGAATACCATTTAGTATTTTGTAAATCTAATTATGGACACTAAATAGTTTTTATATTATTCTAAGACCTAACGTAGTATAACTAATTTACATAACCCCTTTAATTAACAATTAATTATTTTATATCTCGTCACAAGAATACAATTGCAGTAAAATGCAAATAAGTTTTCAGTGACATTTATTGTCCAATGTCGGCAAGGCGTTGAAATGGAAACCACTGCTCCTTATACGGCAGAGCAAAATGACAGGGTAGAAAGAGCCAACGGAACCATAGTAGAGAGTGTTCGAGCAATGTTGCTAGCATGGGAATTGTCTTAGTATTTATGGGCAGAAGCGATAAATACTGTTTCACAGAAGTCGGTGTGCCATACACGTATGATAAAGCTGTTCAGGAACCTGATAGCAAACATTGGAAATGGGTCATTAAAGAAGAGTTCGACGCATTACACTAAAATAAAACCTGGAAAATGGCTGCATTGCCAGAAAACCGAACAGCAATTGACTCAAAATGGGTTTTTCGGCTGAAGACAGATAACCATGGAAATTTGACACGTTACAAGGCTAGATTATGTGCAAAAAGATTCGCACAAAAGTAAGGAGTTGATTATTTTCAAATATTTATCCTTAAAACGAGGTACCACTCCATTCGTGTTCTTCTGGCACTTGCAACGGCGAATAAGTATGATATCAAGCAATTTGACATTAAAACCGCCTTTTTATACGGAATTCTGGATGAGGAAAATATATCAACTCCCCAGAAGACATGGAAGAGGAAGACATAAAAACAAACTGATATGTTTGTTAAAAAATCCCTCTATGGCCTTAAGCAATCCCCACGCTATTGGAACAAGAGATTTAGTGATTTTCTTAAAAACTGCGGTTTTGAGAAATCAGATGCAGATTTATGTGTGTACAACGGACTTGTGAAAGATGTCCAAGTGTTACTCTTGCTGTACGTGGATGATGGACTTTTATTTTCTCGACCAGTGCTATAAATAGATGAGGTATTGACACAGCTCAAGCAGAGTTTTAATGCTTCAATAACAAGTGATCATAAATAGAGTGAATAGATCAATTTCAATTGGCCAACGCAAATACATACAGCAGATCGTGAAGTACTTCGGCCAAGAAGATGCTCGCCATTATGCAACTCCCAAGCATACCCATGCTGTTTTAACAAATCATACAGAAGAGTGCTTAGAAGAAATTCCCTACAGACAAGCTGTTGGTGCTCTAATGTTTTTGGCTGTGATCAGTAGACCAGACATTGCGCATGCAATGATAGTGGTCATCAGATGTTTAAATAATTACAGTGGAGCTCACTGGAATGCTTTGAAAAGAATTATCAGATATATTAATGCAACCAAGTAATATGAAATAGTTTTCAAGGAAACCGAAAACTTTGTGTTAACAGGCTTTTGTGATGCAGAACTATGCAAATGACATGTCAACAAGAAGATCGACAACTGGTTACATATTTAAAATACGTAATGCACCTGTTACATGGAGCAGTAAGCGGCAACAGACTATGTCGTTATCAACCATAGAAGCAAAATATGTGGCAGCTGGTCAGACTTCAAAAGAACCATATGAGTGACTTAAATAAGGGCACAATCAAGCTGCTTATCATCACCAAACTGAGCATATCGGTGTGCAATGCCAGTTTATGTGCCTAGTGAGGAGTAGGAAGCGGATATATTAACAAAACCTTTGCCAAGAAAGAGATTTGAAGAGCTGAGAGCAAAACTGGAGATACTACATTAGAAGTGTCAACGAAGAAGGACAAGAGTAAGATTTCGAAATATTGGGAGTGTTGAAAATATGAGTCTTCGATATCTTAGAATTACAAATATTCGAGCAGTTTTTGGGATTTAAGGTTTGCAACCCCAGATGTGTGATCTGTCGTTCGTTTTAATATTTTGTTTTTTTTGTTTTTATGTAATGTTTCGAAGTAATGAGTAAGAGAAGTTACTTGACCAAAAGAATAATACCTCGGAAATTGACATTAAGTAAATTGACATTAGATGTTGGACCGACACAAAATTGGAGTAATATCTGTTAATAAATTGATTATCATGTATGGCATTTATCATCGAGATCTTCGATATTACAAATTTTACTTATTTGGACAAATGAAAACCAATTAAAATGTATCTTTTAGTTTCTATTCAAATTTATTTTTGGGTATTTATATTGGGAATTGTGTAAAATTAATTAGTTACATCTTCATTGTAGGTTTATTGTATGCAGTGTGTCTTCTTAACAGGAATACGTACTAGTAGTGCGCTATCGCTAAACATGCACTATGAGTACCCTTAAAACAGCTTTTAATTTTAAATGTTTGAAGTAAAACTTAATGTTTTATGAAACACAAAACTTGGGGCATTGTTACTGTAGTCTTACTTTTTTTTCAAAATGCTTACTTCTTGTTTTTTTTATGTTTGAATTTCTACATTTTATAGCATATTTAACACCACAATTTTAATAGAAATAAATACAAAATCAAAATTCTACTACAACCACGACAAAGTCCCTTCTTATATCTTCCAATACAATCCTCAGATACAAATTTTTGCCGTCGTATACGCGGTTTGTCAAAAAGTTTGAGTTTTACTCAAGAGTAAAGTACCTTTATATTTTACAATATCAAATTACATCCAATTAAATAAAAAATGTTTTTTCTTTTTTTATATACAATACCAATGCTAATGTATTTATTGACAGAGGAGGCGGATATGTTGACGTTGACGTATTTTTATTTAATTGTGTATTAATTAGATTTTTATAAATAAATTTGCTCGATACTTTCTGAACGGAACGGAAAAGTTATCGTGTTTGTAATAAAATTTTTATTCCGAACAACTTTTCATAATTACAGTTTTCCATATTGTTACAAATAAAGGTACCACTTTACTCCTGTACTAAACTCGTAATTTTTGTCAAACCTCGTATACGACTGAAAAAATTGAATACCTGATTATTGTATTTTAGATTTTAGAACATGCAGAATTTTTTATAAAGAATAACTTTGTTTCGTTAAATTAATAATAAAAAAGTTTTCCATATGTTGCCAACTTAAGTAGACACACTGTATGTATATGTTTAGATTCTGGGATAGAGTTAAAATCCACTAATTAGAACTTAAGAAGTACATTAGTCCAAATTTTTTAATTAAATTAACAATTCTTGTTATAAAACCTTTTAAATAACACAATCCATGTGAAAGTGGTTAGATGCACCATTATTCTTCACAAATAATAAAAATTCTATTTCACACAGCAAAGAATTCAATTTCCATTTCATTATTCTACAAAGATGTAAAGAAAATTTAATTTATCATTTTTTAACACGACTTTTTAATAAGCTTTTTTTATTCACGATGATGAAAATATGTAATTGAAAATATTTTTTGACGCAATTCTTATAAATAAGGTTTTTTTCGATGATATCGAAAATCGGCAAGTTCTGATACGATACCGAACCAACCTGCGAGACAGTTTTCAAATTTCCATCAGAGGATATGATGCTTGAAAGTAAACGGCAAATTTTCAACGAAAAATTGTAGATGTTATAGTAGTTTCCGATCTTCGGCAAACCGCGAAATTGTATTCGATATTTCGCTTAGCATAACCAAAAGTGTAGTTCGTGTTTACAATTACTTCACATTGTAACAAAGAAAGTACATTAAGTATTCTAACAAATGCAAAATACACCACATGCGTATTTCGTAGGAAAGTAAATAAATAATGGTCTGACAATTTAAAAATAAACTGCAACGTTGATAGTCGATTTATTTCAAGTGAAGTAAAATATCGAATCTGAAGTTCTATTGGCCCAAGCCACTGATCTGGTAAACCGATACCTTTTTAAAATCAAATAAAATGTCAAAATTTCAGACTTCCTCAAATATATTTTATCGAAAACGCTTTTCTAGAAAAATAAAATTTAGAAACGCACATAAAATATTCAGTATCAAACTATCAAGAATGCAGCAATCTTTAGACGTCATCTATAAATGCATTCAGTAGTATATAAATAAATATTGGAGAAAATATTTCCTTCTTTTAACATAATTGCTAACATAAATTCAATCTTTATAGCAAGAATATGTAGAGAATACATAAAGTAAATAATATATTAAACACTAAATCTCGACAAGAAGATGTAAAGGAGGAACACTAGTTCATTTATTACTTACTAGTGTCGCATGAAAACATGAATCTACTGAAAAATATTTATACTTTTTATAATAATCAACAAATTTTATGCTTAAAAAATGTTGTACAAAATTATACCGAGTGTCAAAAATTTAAATTTTCATAAAATAGTTTAAATAATTTCTTCAAATTTTAAAATTCGTTTGTAAATATGTGGGGATTACTGTTTCATATACTGTATCATATTGCATTTTCCGTTCCGACGTAATGTTTATAACTAATTGCATTTCCGAAAAAGCAAGATATCTCCTCTATACAAAGTTAGATATAAGACGCAGTTTTCTTTTTTTGTTAAGCATGTATAAATTGAATGTATTTCATCAAAATTAATATTTTAATAAATTTTATATGCACCATATAGTCAATTTCAAAGTACGATCATTTGCCATGTATCGACAACTATAGTTAAAATCATATAAGTTGCGTGTGATTCATTCTGAATAACTTCCTGAATTAATTTTTTATAAACGTATGTCGACATGTCATTATAGTACATTTTATCAAATGTCGCTCATTTTATTTAATTTCCTGTATTAATTTCTCTGAATTATGTAGTTATTAAACGCCTACCGTTTGAATTCTTGAACAGAAATAAAGTTAAATGCAGTTACGTATACAACTGATATTAAACCAACAATCAGAACAAAACGTAAAACTGGGAAGTGTCAAAATATCAACTAAGTGTCGACATACGATTATTACACTTAAGTTCCTTGAATCTGTTTTTTCCTAGAACACATGAATAAAGAGAAACAGAGCATTGTATCGAAATTATTATAAGGTACACTCATGAAATTTAAAACTTGACACCACAATTTCTGTAAACAAAAGTTTGCACATTGTGAAGCGGGCTTAAGGGTATCATTTACAATTCTAACAGCAGGTAGTCTCAGCAGGGGTTATCTTATAGAAGGACTGTAGAATGAATCATTACACTAAGCACGTTTTAGAAAATAGGTAATTTACGTTGCTTACTTAATTTTTTCTTTAAAGAATATATTTGAAGGTATCGCTAATTAAACACCATAGCTCGATTAATTATCGAATCAAAATTTTGTTTAGGAAATGTTTACAAAATAAAATTAGAAATAATTTTGATTTAAAAAACGTCTACAAGCAATAACTTTTAAATTAAATCAAAAACTAAACATGGTTATTTGGGTTGACTGATTATTACTTATTTTTAAATAAATCTAACCTACTAATTATTGTAAGTTATTAAAAAAATCATTAAACTCTCTATTCATAATATTTAGTCCTTACAAAATGTATATTTTATGACGTTTCATTTTTTTCTGTAGTTAATATAAAAAGTGAAAATAAAAAACTAAGGCAATTCTTATTGTCAACGTATATATTTAGTTTTTTGACAAGAATTTATTACATAATTATAATTAAGATACCAAGTTATAGTTTAAAATTAAATGAAAACTTTTTTTTTTAAATAAAGGTATTACTATATAAATAAATATAAAAATTCCAAAGGTTCGTTCACATATCGCCTTGCAAATTCCAGACGACGTCTTATATTTTCGTCACTGAGAACTTCTTTCGCAGCATTATACTTCTTTATTCCTATCTCCTTTAATCTTTTTTGTGCAGTTATACGGCATCCGGGAAAATGTGTATCTGCTATAGCCCTGAGTATGTAGCAAATGGTTGTTCTGTTACGTAATGAAACAACTCGAGATCTTGAGCACGTGTAGATACTTTAGGTCTACCACTTCCGATGGCTCTTTCCAAAGTGTGTTCAAGATTCCATTTTACTCGGTAATGCCCTACGGTGCTTTTTGGTATATCTAACATACGTGAAATTTCACGCACGCTACGGCCCGCCGCTAATTCCGAAACAATCCGCGCTTTCAAATCAGCACCGAGATGAGGTGGCATTTTCACAACACTTGAAATTTTAAACTAAAATGGAATTTACATTTCTTACTTTATTTATTGGTTCACACTACCCCTTCTCAAACAGGTAATTGTTTATTTATTACATACTTCTAATGACCAATGTAAAAACCCTTAGAGCAATATGACTCAAAGGAAGTAAATTAAACAAGCAAGGATATTCTATTGTTATTGAAACTTATTCATAAAGTAAAACCATTTCCTTATAATGCTAATGGACAGGATTTTCTTTTAAGTATTAAAATTACAATAGAGGACTTATAAACTTTCGAAAATATCTAATTATAAATATTTACACTGCAATTGCGCTTTTCCTTAATAATTTCTTAGCAATAACATACACGTTCTTGGTTTTTAAGTTGTCATAAATTTGATATGATATAAATTTGTGTTTCTAATATTACATCACAAACTAATCTTTATTCGCCAAAAATTGTTGCTTAAGTTGTAAAGCTTCGTACACACCTGAACAACAAACCGAGCAACAAACATAACAACGAACCGAAAGTCAAACAGAACGACAAACGATCTTTTATGATTTCCACAATCCGAACAACAAACGGAACGTTTGTGCTGTTCCCATAATTATTTTCAGTAGTTTTCAGTTCATATATATTTATTATTGAGAAGAGAAAATTGCGGAAAACAAGAAGATAGTGCCAACCAAATTTTTACGCACAAAGAAGAGTAAAAAATTATAATTTACTTCGCTTTTTTTTTTTTGGAAATTTCCCGCCCAAATGATGCTAATAGGGACATCATTTTTTTCTTGCATTCTTAAACACTGATTAATTTAAAACATTTTCTTCTGTCAACTCCATAATATTACCTAAAACACAACAAACCCACAAAAGGGAGGACAAAAATAAATAATTTAATTCTCCCGCATAAGTTTGTTCGCCGTTTTGTTTAGATTCGTCCAAACCTGCAAACGCATTCGCGCGCATTTTCTTTGATGTCGGAGAAAAAACCGACAAGTTGCGGGAACGCCGCAAACCGTTCGTGGAACAATCAGGACTTGCGAATCTGTTCTAAAATTCGTACGTAGCACCGTCCAAATTAATGTTCCGATTGCCGTTCGGTTCGTTGTTCTGTTTGTTCCTCGGTTTGTTGTTCAGGTGTGTACGAAGCTTTACAATAAGCATATTAATATGAACTATATCTTATGAAAGGAGAGTTATGTAACTATAATTAACGACTTAACGTTACGTTAGTAGATTCCATTTACTATTTACACATATTTTCTTGGAACATTCGATAATTAACTATCGGGATATGATGACCCTATACTTCGCAGGTTGTGCGCAACTGGATACAAGCAAATAACTTGGAGCTGTTACCCTGGCCAGCAAAAGCCCAGATTTTAACATTATCGAAAATGTTTGGGCTCGAATACTTGCTGTTATCCGAAGACAACAAGGGCCAAATTTTATACCAGTAAACCGTAATGCACTAATTGCAGCCATTGATACCGCATGGGAAACGATTAATATTAATTATATTGATACCTTGATAGCGTCAATGAGCAGACGCCTCCAAGAATGTATCAATAATAATGGAGGTCACACCCATTATTGATTTCTTATATTTATTTATATAGTAATACCTTTATTTAAAAAAAAGTTTTCATTTAATTTTAAACTATAACTTGGTATCTTAATTATAATTATGTAATAAATTCTTGTCAAAAACTAAATATATACGTTGACAATAAGAATTGCCTTAGTTTTTATTTTCACTTTTATATTAACTACAGAAAAAATGAAACGTCATAAAATATACATTTTGTAAGGACTAAATATTATGAATAGAGAGTTTAATGATTTTTTTTAATAACTTACAATAATTAGTAGGTTAGATTTATTTAAAAATAAGTAATAATCAGTCAACCCAAATAACCATGTTTAGTTTTTGATTTAATTTAAAAGTTATTGCTTGTAGACGTTTTTAAATCAAAATTATTTCTAATTTTATTTTGTAAACATTTCCTAAACAAAATTTTGATTCGATAATTAATCGAGCTATGGTGTTTAATTAGCGATACCTTCAAATATATTCTTTAAAGAAAAATTAAGTAAGCAACGTAAATTACCTATTTTCTAAAACGTGCTTAGTGTAATGATTCATTCTACAGTCCTTCTATAAGATAACCCCTGCTGAGACTACCTGCTGTTAGAATTGTACTTGTTCCCTTGCCTCTTAGCGTCGATGCTTTATGTGATTCCAATTGCCCATCATTATGGAGGTGCTTGTTTTATGTGCGTTCCCAGTTAGTCCCAAAGACACAAGCATCGATGGATGCAATTGCTTGTAAACCTACTCTACTTGGTTAACAAAAAAAAAGGTTGTCGTGTAGGAGATGGAAATATTAGGACTCAAAACATAATGTTAAATGTCGGAATCGAAAGAGTTAGTCTCTGTCTTTTTGAATGAAGGGGGAGAGTTAAAGGATGGTTAATGATAACCTAGAGGTACATTCCCTTTGAAAATATACTTTTTGCACTCCCTATATATAAAACTATCAAAAGCGCACGTAAATGACGCACCGAAACTTTGTTTTCCGGAACATGTGTTTCAAAAACAACAAAAACACTCCACTTTCGAAGATTTCTACAGACAAATTTTTGATGAACTTAAATTTTGTTCACCTAGAATGCAATTTACGCACATTTCTTTTTCGTATATGGTTGAAAACAATTCATATTCTTCAAATAAAATTTCGATTATTAAAGAGGTTACCTTGCTGTCAGATGACAAATGCGTTTTTGTTTTGGCCCATGTTTGGCTCTTTTATTCTGTGAATTTTGATATTATCCTATAGAAGTAGTAATTACGGAATAAAATAAAATTGAATGGACAAGTTTTAATTTCGATGACAAACAAAGAACAGGTAAAAAAATTAACATAACGTACATAACCCTACTTATTATTATTATTATTTCTTAGATTTAGAAGAATTGAATACTTTAATATTTATTGTGCAATTTTCGCACTTTGAAAATGAAACTCCGGGTCCCATAAACTGACTAGCTTGAGACAGAGGGTAAGTAGACGATTGCACATCTGTTATTGTTCGATTAAAGTTTTGCGATGATTCTGATGTAGGCAGAGACGAAGATGGACCTGGAAGGCACAGTGAGGATGGTGTGGGCCCTGTGAGAGTTTCTGCTGAAGATGGACCTGGAAGGCACAGTGAGGATGGTGCGGGCCTTGTAAGAGTTTCTGCGATGTGTACTTTGTTACAAGTTGAGTCCTCAACGTAACTCTCAGCCACAGCTGATGATTTCCACCCCCGTGCCTTTTTAGTGCAAGAATGTCGCCTCCCTTATCTGCCAGTAATGTAGCGCTGGTTCTGCGGAAACAATGCCCTGTATAGTCTTTGTAATTTGTTAGGTTTAAAAATTGAGCAATATTCGATGGAACTTTTCCCAATGTGTTTATTCCCACGGGCATATTTATACAAATACGATACCATTACGATAAGTGTAAAATAAACGGTGAGTTTGTGGATTTGATCTTGCTCTTATTTTTAGGTAATTTCGAATTATTTGTATCCATTCAAATTTGGTAACGACAAACTTTCTACTCTATTATTCTTTGTCTCGGGAATTGACACCATTATTATGTCGTCTTTGAAAACGATATCGCTTGTAAGCATTTTACACAGCTCTTCTCGTCTGCAGGCACCAGATACACCCATTATTAAAGCCACCTACATAACGTATATTTAGATTGTGAAGTAACAGATTTTTTATACCTTCATTAGAAAGTATTTCGGATTAGGGGCTTCAGAAATAAATTTTATGATGTGATCATCTTCTAGGACAGCCGACTTTTTAGGTTTGTGATGCTTAGTGGTCTGTTTAAGAAACGCATGTAACCTAGAGTATTTGGAGATATTCACATTATGCTTTACATTTAAACATGATTTCAGCATACTGTAAATGGACCATAGTGATTTTTTTCACTTATATTTTGAAAGTAAGCCAACAAACAGTTTTCTGAGTAGTGGTTGTTAATTCTTTTAGATATGCACCAGGAAGTGAACTTCTTGAATTCCATTTCATAGCGACTTTTCGATTTTTGAGGTAATAAAACATCAAGTGCATTATTTGCAGCTTCCCGTACGTCAGGTGGAGTTTGGGAATACTCGCTTTCGCTATCGCTAAGCATTTTTTCAATTGCGTTATACTTGACTTATATAATTACGTGAAAATTGATTATATAGACATAGACTGTCAATGAAAAAAATAAGACGCCTACTACAATATTTAGTTGGTTCAATTGCTATGATTTGATCATAACCAAATTGTGGTTAAAGAAAACGACGATGTAATAATGAATAAAATTCGATATAGAATTGATTTTACTAGCCGTTTTATCTGCAGCAAAGTTATAATTATTCTGATTTATTTCTAACTTACCGTTGAAGATTGTTTATACAAACTATGGAATTTTCCAGATTTAGGAAATTTAGGCGAAATTAGGTGTGTTACCGCTATATTACCTTTTCTCGAGAGGAACAATTTGAAAGAAGGGTTGCCTTCACCGGGCCTGAGAGATCCGGAGCAACTCTATAGCTGCTACCAAAAGTTTCGTGGTTGCTATCTGAGCGCCACATCTCAAGCGACCTAGCGGTCGACCATGTTTTGTAGCACAGTTTTCGGCTGCTATATTTATGCTCGATCGACTGTCACCATGGCAACCAAAGCATGTCACTTAAAATTTGAACTGTGGAAGTTGTTTGTCAAATGTGAATGAAGCAAACGTTAAGCCTGAACACGTTTTTAAAAGTTATAAATATTTCATCAATATTTTAACAGTCGACAAATATCCGCATGTTTCGATGTAGCATAAAATGTACCCAAAATGTAGCGAAACAAACAAGTTCAGACTTGATGAACGCACCCAAGGAAAGAAGAAGAATGTATCCGTTACTCCTATGTTCGAGATATACGTTTCAACATTCAAAAGAATAAAAAGTTTTTCAATAATACGATTACACAAAATAGATTAATTAAATGTACTCACAATGTTGTCAATTGGGAAGCATATTGTACAGTCGATCACAAACTTGGATGATTGCATTCAATAGAGACAGCACGTGAGGTTTTTTGAAATTTTAGCTGAAACGGTAATGGTTTTTTTGAGAACCAATTGTTTTTCAATTTTCCACAATTACATCATCTTCTGATCTTGCCTTAATTGGCCGGATGTTGTCATGAGCTTGCCTATGCTGTTTTTTAAGTTCAGTCGGTGCACCAAAGAGAAACCCGTCTTGTTAGACAATAATGACTCTCATTTGTTTATACCCGTGTTAGACTTTTGTAAAAATAATGAAGTAGTTCTACTTAGTCTTCCTTCACATACATCGCATCGACTTCAGCCACTGGACGGGACTGTTTAAGGTTCTCTAAAAAATCCTACGCACCTCAAGTTGATGTATGGCATAAATCTCATGCCGCCACACTAACGACAATTTATGATATTCCTGGAATTTTAAAAAATGCTTTGCGTCTTGTTGGTACTCCATCCAACGTACAAAAGGGTTTTGCATTAACAAGAATTATGTCCTATAACAGAGACATTTTCCATGACGATGAGTTTTTACCATATGAGGTCCTAGTGAAGAACGTTCTCTGGTCCGCTATTACTCGTCAACCAAGATATTAACGACAATCTAGTGAAAACTGCTTTAACAGAAGAAGCAAGAGCAAAAGAAAACAAAAACACTAAAAAAATAGTTTCAAAACAAAAACAAATTTGGGAGACTATATAGAAAATAGCGGAAACAAACAGAAAAGGTGGAAAGCTACAAGACAAGGATTGAAAGTAAGTAAAGTTCTTCAATTGAGTCCGATGACGAAGAAACACTATGTCTTATTTGTTTGCAAAGCGTTTCATCATCCAAAAATCAGGACTGGATACAATGCACACAGTGCAAAAGATGGGCGCTTGTTACCTGTGGAAATGATGATGATTTTTATTTGTGTGTTGATTGTGAGGTAAAAAGTACCTATTTTTTTATGTTTGCCGTACACAAGGTGGCCCACCGAAAACGAAACAGACCGTTTTTGGACCTACCTTACACTTTCAAAAAAACCTTCGGACAGGTCAATTTTAGTTTGGAGGGGGACATGTCGAAAATCTTAAATGGCACAATGGGTCGACTGGTATCTCATATGAAAGCTGTAGAGTACGCTAGCGGCAGCGTAGCCACTTCCTACCGGAAGGGCGTCAACCATAATGAATTAAGCAAGAAAAGTGGTAGCCACCGCAAGGTGCGGATGTGTTGTTTTTCTATTTTAAGTCTCAGTTTCCGTTGTGCCTATTTTAAAGTTAAATAAAGTTAATATACTTAATCAATATATTATTCGACGACTACTTCAATACACAACAAAAGCCCTTCCAATTCTCTATACAGCTATATGCATCTTTCAAAAATAAAAAAAATAGTCAGAAAATACTGCAATATGGACGAGAATACCAACTCATGTTTACAAGGGATATTCATTAACAATAAAATTTGCCCTGACTAATAAACAGGATGCCCCACCAGCGGGTCAAATGACGCCTCATGTGAAAGGTATTGTAATTCTCTATTCAACCAAATACATTTTATTCCGAGAAGGAAGCCTCTGTTAGCATCTACAGAGAAATTTCATTTACGAGAGGTCCACTTCAAACTTGAATTGATCTTACCAACTAGTTCAGCCTTTATTGCATTTTCTATTGTTTTCTAGAAAAGGAGGTCCTTGGCCCCCCTTCTCGGAATAAAATGTATTTGATTGAATAGAGAATTACCTTTCATATAAGGTGCCACTTGATCCGTGGTGTAAATTGAGATTTTAGAGATGGGGGCTGCCGGGGCATTAGGTTGTTCATTTGTAAACATGAATTGGCGTTCTCAACCATATTGCAGTATTTTCTTATTATCTCACACACATAAAATCGTGGCCCTGTTTGTCTGTGTGTCTGCTTGATCGTCTTCTCCTCCGAAACCACTGAACAGATTTCGGAGATCGTAGCTCAAATTGTTCAGGAGATCCAGGCGCTGATCTTAGGCGGGGTCACAAGATGACCTAACCTTTGACCTCTGACCTGGAGCAGTGACCTCACGTCTTTAATTTCAGGTTTGTCTAAATTAGGCCCATTTTCAAATGGGTTTGGTTACTAGTTTTTTAGTAAGATGCATATAGCTGAAGAGACAATTGAAAGGGGTTTCGTATTAGGCACCTGTCAACCCATCATGCCATTTAAGATTTTCGACATAGGAGCTGCCGGGGCTACCATGTTTATATTTCGGAGTCAACATTGTCTTCGGAAGATGTCCCCCTCCAAACAAAAATTGACGTGTGTGACCGTTTTTTTTAAAGTGTAAAGTAGCTCCAAAAAAACTGCCTTATATAACTAAGCACAACTTTTATTGTAAGCGTAATAGTACAGTTTAATCTAATGTTTTAATAAAGCTAAGTTCATTGTATTCGAAGATATTTTTATTTTTAGAAACAGAGCCCCAGTTTTGTAGTAAAAAAATTTAGACAAAAAAATTTAAGAACCTACTCCAGTCTCCCCTACCATGCGACGCAATTGTAGAAAATTCATTAAAAAAATGTAGTTCTCACAAGAAACTCATAAAAATGGTAAAAATAGCCATTTTTTCACCATTTCAGCTTTCAAGCAAACCTGACGTCTAGGGCAATTTCAAGGTCAGATTCGTTTCCTGCGCAAAAAAATCTAGAAGAATCACCCTCACCACCTATTCTTGAAACTGTAACACGCAGGTTATTAAATAATGTAAATCTGAAACTAGCGCTTTTATATAAGTATGTTTATCCATTCGCTTGAAAATGACAATATTATACTATTAACTTTTAGAGTTAATGTTTCTTTTTATTTTGCAGTACTATATATTTAGTTGCTTTAACTTAGGAGTATGGATATCAATAAAAAACTAAAATGTATTTAAAGAGCAATAAATTTCATAAAACTTTTTTGTGGACGTAAATGATAATCTAAAACGTCCAAAAACCCATAAAAATAAATTGCGGGTTCTTTATAGGGTACTTTAAGTAATTAAACACGTACATCAATATTTTTTAGTAACACGTAGTATTGTAAAACGTTATCAGGCACAGAAACAAAGTACAACTTTCAGATTATTGAGAACGTTTTCTAATTACTCTCAGCAAACCGTTATTTAGATTTTCACAAATCACGTATATAAGGATAAAAGCTTCGTCCCTCAATAATTGTGTCGTTATAATTAATAAAAACAAATAAGATTTTGAATATCTTTGGAAGTTTAATAAAAGAAAATAGTAAATGCGGAAGTGACACCTGCATTTTTCATGACACATGATCCTGCTTTGTCACAAGCTTTAGCTTAGGTTTCACAAACAGCGTACGTGCTTCTGTTACAGAATCCACCCTGAGAAAAGCAATCAAAATTACTAACAAACAATACAACCCATATACATTACCACAAATACCTATTAAATTTACTACTGTAATAAAATTTGTTCCAAATCCAAACCTAAAAGCAGTTAATTTTTACCTCGTCCATGTTACTAAGTAACATTTTTTTCTATTTTAAATATGAATTACCTAACGTACAATGTTAATCGTACAAGTTTAGAAATAAAATACTAGATGACCTAAATACAACCAACAGATATTGAGAATTTCCGGATTTACTTGTTTATAATTATAATTTAGGCGGTTTGAGTACAAAAAAAATAACAACAAGGTCAAATAGTTGCTAGGACATGTCATGAATAGATAGCAGTGTATTATAATGTAATTGGTTACATTGTAGGTACTCAAAATATACATTTGTTCATTTATTAAAGTACGACCACCATTAACAAATACAAAGGGCATTATTCCTATTTAATAGAAGCCAGTAAAATCTGATAATATAATATTGATTTAATAATACAGAAGGTACCTACAATATCAAATACGAAATTAAGATTTCGACAAATGAAGGAACAGATGAGCGCTTCAATAGCGTTAGTAACAAAAGTCATACTATTTATCCTACTTATGCTCTTTGTTTAATAGAAGTAAAGACTACTAGAATAAACTTGGTTTGATTAAAATAATGCTTCTTGTGATTTAATTGGAAAGTTATAAATATCTATATAACTGTGAATCTTAGGAGAAAAAAGTACTAGTGCAAATCAATAGAGAATTAAAACTACATTAGAAGCAGTTGAAATAAATAGAGGATGCCATTTAAAAAAAAAAGTTTCAGCAATTTGAAAATAAGTATGACGAAAAATCATCGAAATACTGCAAAACACTAGTTTTGTGACCTTTTCTTACTGATGCTTAATTTTAAAGAAATTGCTCTAAAATGGCAACGCCGCAATCAATTTAAAAAATGTAAAAAATATTTTTCATCTAAATGAACAGCATAAATTGACTGAAATTGCTATTGAAAAAAGTATAACTTTATGCTACCCAGTTGGAATTAAACAAAAAAAAATTTAAAACATGTAACTTTCCAATATAAATAAGTACAGTAATAAACCTTTTATGTTGACATTTATACAAAGGCACTAGAAATCGAAGCCGGAGTAATGGTGAACTCTGTATCAGGCTGCTTCACGGTGAGTTGCCTATTAGACGTAAAACTACAAATAAATTGAAACTGAAAATTTACGTACAAGGCATTTCAGATATGCTCTATTACCGGAAGTTAACTCCCTTATTTTAAATAGCGCATCATATTTTTTATGCAAAATTCGAATTCTATGTGATATTTTAAGACAACTTTTAATAACATTTATTAACTCTAAAATTAATACTTTTTTTGATGTTGAGGAAATATTATACAAAAACTAATCCAACTTTGAAAATTAATAACGCCCTCTATGTTAAATTCCAATAACTAATTTTTTTCTCATAAGTTTAAGAGAGTTGGAACTTATGTGTGGATAAAATACAAATGTTTCAAATTGTACAGGGTACTCAAAATAAGAGTTCAATCTTAGACAATTTCAATGTTCATTTAGTTGCTTATTTTTCATAGAACATACTGTAGATTATAATGTGAGCGGCTTGCTTTTTTGATTATCTTTCGTCCAATGCCAGCAGTTTTAAGTTCTTTCAAAAAATGATCTATCATAAATATCGAATATGGTGTGTCATGATTGTCAAAGTTGCAATACTTTTAAGATTACAATCAAATTGCTTAATAACATCAATATTAAAAACGGAAACAAGGAAATTGCTTTACCATATTTACGATGGAACCCTAACCTCCCAGCGTTATGTAGAAATATTAAGGAAGATAGCAACTAATTTTTTGGACATTTTACCTCTGTTAGAATTAACAAGTTCTTGGCATCTACACGAGGAGGCTGTTGCTCACTCTACATGGCAGGATCAAACACACTAAACCAAATGTTTGAAGATAGGTGCACTGGACTGCGTGGTCTTTGGTTGTGGTTAGCTAGAAGTCCAAATCTCACTCCGCTTGATTTTCATCTTTGGGAAAAAAGAAAAAAGTAAAGTGTATAAAAAGAACTGGAAGCAAGGGATATTCTGAGAGCAACTATTTAACTAATCGTTTGTAATCTTAACTAAAAAAATCTATATTTATAACAAATTAATCGTTTTTGAAAAAACTTGAAATAACTCATTTTAGCCATAGGGAATGCTGGTATTCGATGAAAGATAATCAAAAAGGAAGCCCTTCATATTATAATATACAGTATGTTCTATTTAAAATAAGCGAGTAAATAAACATTGAAATTTCCTAAGTTTGACCTCCTATTTTGAGCACCCTGTATAATATAGTTTATCCACACATAAGTTATTGGAATAATGTCATTCAAAAATGAACTAGGACAACTTGGGGAGCAGATGCAAAAACACTTCGTATAGCATTGGCATTAGTTTATTCTACAGCAGAATATTGTGCTCCTGTATGATTGAATAGTTATCATACAAAAAAAAATAGATGCCCAGTTGAATTGCACTATGCGTATAATTAGTGGAACCATTAAATCTACTCCTCTCGTTTGGCTTCCTGTTCTTTGTAATATTACTCCATCGAACATTCGACGAAAAGACTTAAATCTCGAAGTCCTATATGCTTGCAAGACTACTTAAGTACGGCTTTTACTGAAGTTGAAGAGTGGAAAAAATGATTGTCTGGAGTTGATGTTTTCAATAAACATCTCATTGATGATCCAACAATAGAAGTCCCGGGCTTTGATCAAAAAAGAAAAATTTGGTCAAAAGTAAATCGCATAAGAACGGGCCATTCAAAATGCAACTCTATGTTGTTCAAATGGGGTGCGATTTTTAATCAAAATTGTGACTGTGGAAACGAACCAGAGACCGTAACACATATTGTAGAGGATTGTCAATTAACGAAGTTTAAAGAAGGGTTTCCAAACATTCATAATTTAACGGATGAAGCAATGTTATGGCTTAACGAATCTGAAGGACATTTGAAGTTCAGCAATGGTTTGTATTATTGTCTCGATTATCTGTTTTTCCATTATTTTGTTTTGATATTTCTTTAACCTACTATTTTTTTCGTCATTGTCGTGACTGGCGCTTAAACCGGTCCATTATATGTCGTCATGCAAAGGCTGTGCTGTTATATTTTATGTTCTATTTACCTTCTATAATGTTTACACACTTAATTAATATTATTACATGTGAATACTAGGGTGGGTTAGGGTTGGCATCTTTAGATTTTAGTGGTTTTCCTAAACCTTGAAGTAAATGCTTTGCCAAGACGAACCAATCCACTATTGCACACGGTTATTGGAATTTAACATAAGGCGCGTTATTCACGTTCAAAGTTCGATTAGTTTTGTAATATTTTCTTAACATCGAAATAACTTAAAAAATATTAATTTTAGAGTTAATAAATGTTATTAAAAGTTGTCTTAAAATATCGCGTAACATTTGAATTTCGCATAAAAAACATAACATGCTATTTAGAATAAGGAAGTTTGAGTCAACTTCCGGTATAACCCTATGTGCTTCAACCGTGTCATTATTTTCACTAAATTAGATTACTTCTGAAACGCCCTGTACGCAAATTGTCAGTTTCAATTTATTTGTAGCTTCACCATAACGTCAAATAGGCCCCTCACCATGAAGGCTCATTGTAATTAAATATAACCGCAATACCTTCTAAACAGTTCATTGTCAAGTCTTAAGTAAATTAGGGTGTTTCATGAAAATATTAATGAATTTTAATTTAAGGTGGCTACCGCTAACTAAATTCATACTTGCAAAGAAAACCAAAGATAAAACAAAACAATAAATTTATAAATTAAATTTATATACAAAATCAAAAAGCACCACAATATTTAAAACACATTCTCACGACAGAACATCCTGAGGCATGATCTAATCTAAAACAAAATGTACAAAGTAGCATATACTACGTGTAATTAAAAATTATGCACGTCACGTAATGAATAACACTCCCAATTGAACATTTTTCAGATATAATGCGATGTGTTACCTAATGATGAAAAACAACCTTGAAGTGAATGTAGGTTAATTTTTAAATATAATTCCATTTAGAAGCTGTTTGTTTAAATTTTCTTCTAAAACATTTGAAACAAGTAGGTTAAAACTATACTTCATTTATTCCTTAACAAATAAATTTTACCTTAGAGGTATTGTGCTGACAAGTTTAAATATAGGTCATTTCAAATGGCATAAAATGTAACAAGTAATTAAAAAACACAACCAATAAATGTGCATTATAAAACCCTAGCAAAAGGTAAAGAAAGCTCGAAGCGAAACCATAGAAAAATAAAAGCTCCGATTGCGTCAGTTTGTGAACGGTAAAATAAATTTAATTGGTGTAAGAACAAATAAACAAGCGTTTCGCGCTGAACTCCAACATCGTTCTGATACTAACAAACGTGTACAAAAATAGCAAAGGTGTGCGGAGACTTAAAACATTTTGCTCGAAAAATAAAATAAACGCCTAACAACAACAATAATTTTGATAGAAAAACTGATAGAAAACCGATACGTGATGATACCGCGATGCAATTTGTAACAACATCTATTGTGAAATGTATGTCACTGGTAAGCCGTTATACGAACGCTACTATTACCCTACGTCGGAACAAAACGAGGTCCCGCGCACACCTGTATGAAGTTATTTTGTTATTTTATTGATTGTGCTATAAGTGTGCCGGAAATCGCATGTTCATATCTTAAGACTGTTTGGTAGCAATACTAAAAGCTACAATTCGAGAAGCGATTTTTCGGCTAAATAACCACCTACAATAAAAATAGACATTGTCTACTTACTCCCTGGGAAACTAAAGTCCCGCACTTTACGAATAGTCATTTTATTGATTGTACTGTATTGTGCTATAATTGTGCCGTAAATTGCATGTCTATATCTCAAAGCGTTTTTAAAATAAATTTAAAAAAATAAATAAATTTTCGTAGCCCCCAAATTTTTAAATGTTGTCATTTTATTAATTGTGCCGTATTGAATCGCAAATATCATGTCCATATCTCAAAAGCGTTTTTAAATAAATTTAAATTCAAACAAAACTTATAGACAATAACATAACTTTTTTTGTACAGTTGTTATTGGTGAAAATATTGTTAAAATAGTTACGTTATAGTCTATCTCAGTAATTATTTATCGGATCAAAAAATAGTTTAAACTAGTTGTGTAGAATTAAATTACAAACAACTTTTATTTGAAACAAACATTAATTAATTAATTAATTAGTCTAAATATTCTAAGAATTCGAAAATCTATATAAGTTAACGGCCCTTTTGGCTCAACAGATATGCCCAAAATATAATCAGACGAGCGGTTTTCCTATCCTGTTCACAAACGAACGGACGGCCGGCCGGCCACCAGACAGAATTTTTTTTTGCTTCATTACATATACCGTGTGCTTGAGAATTTATAATTTTATAAATTTAAGTGGTGATTCTATAAATAATTAAAAAAAGGTTAATGTGAACCTATGTCGGTTTTCACTTCCTCTATGAAATATAAGACTTTAAAATTTGCATTCATTAATTTTTTACACGAAAACGATTGGTGATACGAAAAACATTCAAGAGAATATTTTTTACAGAAAGTACTAGAATTAAGAAAACAATTTTGGTTTTTTGAAAAAATAGAAGCGTAACATGTTTTTCGCAAAAAAATATTCAAGGTCATGCCCGTGGGGAAGCCACTGTTTAATTTTGAAAATTCGTTTTCCTATTAAATAATGTCTTTCTACATTGAACGTATGCCTGTGTGATTTAAAGCAGGGCCGGACTTATTAAGAAAAAACCGAAAAAATTCAAATTTTAACGCCTTGTATTTGATAGAGGAAGCGAAAACGAACATAGGTTCACATGAACTTTCTTTCTTAAAATCACTCAAAGAATCACCACTTAAATTTATGATATAGTATTCTGAAACACCCTGTATAACGTACTCACTCTATTTCGTTGAAAAAAGTGAAAAAAAGAAGTGTAAAAATTTTTATTTTAAAAATAGTAGCATAAGTTGAACATAATTTAAGAATAATACTATCATTGATTCATATGTTCATCTAAAAATATTGTTTCACTACTAGCTATCAAACACAGTCATATTAACCTTAATGCAGGTTGTGAAGTTGAACTTTTAAAGCTACGAGTCAATAAAAAAATTTTTATTAACCTAGGTCAATAATAAAACAAATTTGGTAGTCCAAAGCCGACTCTGCGTTCTCAGTTAGTTGATAAACATAACCTCACAACTTCAAGCTACACAAAAATTCAAACAATTAAACAATTTTAATTTATGAATACAAATAACGTTAGAAAAGTTCAAACACATTAAGTAAGTTAGAAACAATGGCATTACTATCTATTTATAATAATAGTTTATCGAACAATTATTATAGGTCACATTAATTCCCGAAGAACTAGTGATCGAAGAAGTATTAGCTACATTTTGCATTGGAAGGTGCAGTGTTGCACTTTCAACGACACTTTCAACTGCTGTTGATGTTGATGCAGAATTAGACGTAGTGGCACTAATGAACGAAGAAGACTGAATAGGATTTGAAACGAAGGTTCCTCCGTCGAACCGTTCTCTAGTTATTCCCAATAAACAATATTTTTTTGGAAAATTTGACTCCCTCTGGCGCTCTTATCGTTATAGGTAAATTGGTGTCAAACGGTCTATTTTGAGCCAGAGAACCTCTGGTAAAGCGATGTACACACCTTTCAGAAACACCTTGTATGTACGCCTGAGTGTACGCCTTAAGGTTTCTAATATTTTTTTGTTGTTTTGATGCTACAGAATAATTCGTTGGTAGTGCCCCACACTGTATAATATTTGTAATAGTCGGTATATATTCGTTTCCGGAAATTTTCAGTGGGAACCGGTAAATTTTTTTAATAAATTTGAACCACCCTGTATAATTGTATATCATATACCGACGCTTTTATTTACGCCACACAATTGCAAACTTACTTGTATTGGAGAGTAGGTAGATAATTCAAAATCACACAACTTACAGACTTTAGTATGTCATTATTATTAAAACGCTTTTCGGAAATTGAAAAACATAATTAAATGAAAATAAGTAACTATTATTGACGAGACGGATGTTCAAGTTATTAAAAATGTATTGTCTTGAAGATTGCGCTTTCAAATAACACATCATTCTTCACACATTAAACTGCAAATTTAGCATAAATTTATTACATACATCGATTTTATAAAAAAAACACCCTCAACTTTATGCCCAAGGCTAATTACTTGATCACGCACAAATTGCCGTAGGTATTGATTAGCAAACTTCGTATCTCCAACATGCGGGTACCGAATATGAGATTATTAGTGACACCACGAGATATTGAAATGAGCTTTACACCTTCCATCGAAGTAATGGAGCAAACACGAAACAATATTCTTTGTTAGAAATGAAACAAAAAGCTTCAAACATCCATTCATAAAATACACGCATCGCGGATATTCAAAATCGTTTTCACAACATGCAAACTTACATGCATATTATCGTGATAATTGTGCGTGCTCTACCTATTATATGAATTTTCAATTCTAAGACTTGAACCATTTTAAAATAACATCAATCATAAGGTATTTTAGTTAGCTGTAATTTGTAGATAAAATCTACGAAAGTAATAAATGTAAAATAGTATGTAAATAGTATAAACAAAATTAATTTAGATTGATAGGTGGGTACAATATAGCCAAATATTTTGTACACATGAAAATATTCTTGATTCCAGCGAAACATTGACGTATATTGTTCAGAAATGTATCATAAATAAAGCCCAAAACATGTGATAAATCGATTTAAGCTCACATTCACTATATTGTTGAAGTAACTACATAAACGGGAAAAGAAACACTTCCTTGAATAAAATTCTAACATTCTCAAAAATTTTGAACGATAACTAGGTAAGAAAGAAATGTGTATAAAATATTATTATTCCGACGCTATTCATGTTAAAAAGCATAAAAATAAAATAGGTATTTATGTAATACGTATATAATGTAGATCTTTATCGACAAGCCCTAACCTTATGACAGGGCGAGATAGCGAGTAGGGCAATTAATAGGGCGAGACAATAAAACATAATTATACGAATTTTTAGATTTATGTCGGGCTGCGAAAATTAATAAAATTAACACGTTCGCTGCGACGTGTTGCACCGGTGACTCCCGGTAATTCTTTTAAACACAATGTTGCAGATATTAATTGTCATGTCGTTACAAACTGTGTAAGCAAGTTTTAACAAATTCGATTTAATATTCTGAAAGAACCTTATCTACTGGTCATAATACACAATAATAACATATAACGCACGTGTTCCTCACTTGTAAAAACTTATTATAAATGAATAATAAACCATTAAAAATTCTAAAAATTTCGAAAATCGGAGAAAAAATCATGTGAGCTTTAGACGTATTGCTTTGGAAACGCACGGCACTTAATTTGTTGATTAATTATTTCATTTCAATTTCACGTTTCCGGAACGTTATGCTGGTGAGATTTACTGAAATGAGTGTCCCGCAAGCTATCATTGATGAAACAGCAAGTGTAGTTGCAAGATTACTGCCCGAAAAATCTTCATCAAGGTATGAACACGAGTACGCAGAGTTCAAAAAGTGGTAACAGGAAAACTGGTGCTACGGAAGACGTTATATTAGCGTATATCAATAAATTGTCTGCCAAATTCAGCCCGAATTCTTTATGGTCGAAGCGGTCAATGCTTAAGAGTTGTTTGGCAGTTAGACAAAACATTGATGTTTGTAGGTTTGTTTCCTTATATTTATTTGTCAGGTTTTTAGTTACATATGTCATTTTCTAGATTTCATAAAGTGGTTGCGTTTTTGAAAAGACGAAATGAACGCTACGTCCCCAAGAAAGCCAAGGTTCTGACGAAAGAGCAAGTGGAAAAGTTATCATTGAAGCTTCTGACGAGAAGTGGTTACTTGCCAAAGTCATTACCATTTTTGGTATATTTGGATGTTGTCGGTGCGATGAGCTTCTATCCCTCACTGTAAATGACGTGGAGGATTTGGAGAAATATATTGTTGTCACCTTACGAGAGACCAAAAATTTAATGACAAGGAGGTTTACAATAACGGACGATGGGGGTAGCTTTAAACCTTGTGCTCTTTATCGGAAATCTGCGGCCCTACGACCTCCAAGAAGTAAAGATCTGCGGTTGTTCTTGACGTACCGCAGTGGAAAATGTGTCGCCCTAAATGCAGGTCAACATACTGTAGGCGCAATACCCAAGAAAATTGCTGAATATTTGGAATTAGCAAAACCGGCACTTTATACAGGGCATTCATTTCGACGAACTGGAACAACGATGGTGGTTGATGCAGGTGGTGATAGTTTGGCTCTGAAGCGTGCAGGTGGATGGAAATCAACACAAATTGCAGAAAGCTACGTAGATGATTCGATTAATAATAAGATTAAAATGGCAAAAAGAATGTTTCCACTTGAAGAATCCACATCATCCACTTCTACAGAAAATATATGCGCAAGTACAAGTGACATAACATCTCCTGGAAACTTCAATATTACTGGAAATCGCCACTGCACCATGATATTTAATGTATACGATAGTAATAAAACCCAATTTTCAAATGTTAATAACAAATAAATCACGTTAGAGAGTTTGTCTGTCATTTCAAATTACCTATAATAAGGTAAAATATGAGGACGTGTGTAAAATTTTACAGGTTAGCCAGTTATATTTTACAAGTTAGTAGTTAGGTAGTTAAGAGGCATTTTCAAGGTAACTATAGTGAGTTGATAAGCTCCTGTTTACAAGTGAGGAACAATTAAAAGTTATTTCCATTGTATTACAATTTTTTTATATTTATTTACATTTATATGTTTTATCCACCTGAGGATAGGTGTTATGGTCTCGTTGGAATGGGTGGAGGTCTCATTATGTTATGAGACTCTAGTCAATCGCATTCCATTTTGATTTAAACTATCACAGTTCTCCGCAAGGTTTTATTATTTTTTATTATTATGCTCATTTTAAAATTGTCTTATTCTGATGGCCATTTAGTCTCACACCTCAGAATTATTTTAATAATATTTCATTTAAGTTTAGCGTCTTCTGGTTTCTTAACCGTGGACGTAACAAACTTAATGAATTACGCACCGCCGGACTTAGAGGGTTAAGGGCCCGGGGTACATCAAAATGTGGCCCCCGCCCCTATAATTGGTTTTACCGATAGAAACTAAGTATATAATCTACGTAATCAGGTACAGGTTTATTTGGAATTACAAAAAGTTACAGTAATTGTTTTCGTGTTTTTGATACTGAAAATTTATGAATAATGTCGGAAAATTCTAAAATCTCATTATGTTGCATTCAGTAGACAACAAAGAAAGTGCCCACAATCTAGATTCTCCCATTGTTTCGACACTTTGTATTTCTAGAATAAGAATATCGCAATTTCTATATTTTACAGATGCTTTTTAGAGATGCTTTTTAATAAGTGTTGCGTCACCTAGAATCGTCTCGTTTTCACGTAACACGTCCGAAAATGCATTCGCATATCTTTTGTTTGTCTTCTGGAATGATTAATCAAAATAGATTAAATTAAAAAAAACTAAATAAATAGCAATATCAACTATTATACCGTGTGTCCCACGGAAAAGTTGACATTAGCATTTACTATGTTAAATTAAAAATTAATGCGTATCTTTTTTCTAGCACAATTTGAACACAAAATAACAACATAGGATAGATAAAATAAAACAAATTGATAAGATAAGAGGGAATATTCATAGCGTATTTTACTAAAAATTAGTAAAATAAGTTATTTTTTGTAATATTTTATTTATTAACCGAATGGATTTTCATTTATTAAGCGGTCTTCGTGGATGAATTAGTTAATTTGTTGCCTATTATTTTTTGCGATTTATTAGGGTTCGATTCCGATTGCTGTATTTTTTTATTAACTTTAATATTATTATAATACAATTTTGTAAAGTGAATTTAACATTTTAAAAAATTAAAACTCATTTTATAAAAATTGTATCAAGAATGACATCAATAATAATTTTATTAACAAAAAATTACGACAACCGGAATCGTACCCTGAATTATTCGCGTAAATCATTATAAAAATTTTACTGTTTTTTTTATTATCTAATAAAATATGTTGCTATATTGTGCTCAATTGTATCAGAAAAATGATATGCACGGTATAGCAACTTTATTACGTATACCCAATTCCTGTCTTCATAATGTCATTGTAAAAAAAATGAGTTTACATTCGGGTCCTATATAGCACGGGCCCTGAGGCTATAGCCACTAAAGCCCCTATTTTAATCCAGGGGGGAATTACATCAAGTAAGAATCCATGTTTTCTCCATGGTTACCGAGTTTATTATTTTGTATTGGAAACATTTGCAGTATGCAAGATGCAATCGTGAAGTTATAATGGAAGAAATCATAAATATTAATGCTGCCGCTAAAAATTCATTATCACCAGCAAATTCTAGGGATTTACCTATACGAAATACCTGCTAGAAATAAAAATAGTTGTGAAGGTGAAATGGAAAAGAACAACATATTTCGATAAAATGATATTTGATATCATGATTAAAATTGACCGAGAGCGACAAGGCGATGGAGTGGTGGGGGTACCCGGCCGCTAGCAGCGCGCTTATAATCGTAGTCCCCTCAAACGGCGGCAGCGGCCGGATACCCCCACCACCCATCGCCTTCTCGTTCTCGGTCAATTTTAGTCATCTTTGCATACAATTTTCGCGTGCTAAATATCATTTTATCGAAAAATGAGAATATACGTTTTGTTCCTTTCCATTTCACCTTAAAACCTTTTTAATTCTTACAATCTGACCACCACACGAGCATTCAGCCATTATGCATAAACTAATTGCACACATTAAGTACTTATTTCCGCTACATCTAAAAAAATGAGGGTGCTACGAATTTTTTAAGAAAACGCAAATATTCCATATTACCAATTTTCTCGGATAATTATTATCCGAACGAAACGAGTTAGTGCTCATTTGATTCAGCTTACAGAAAATTCTATTTCTTTCGCATGAAGCCTTACCGCTAGATTTAAATATATAATTAGAAAGAAAGTTTAGATTTTTGTTCCGAATCAGTCCGAACGTTATGATATCTTAGTGATTGTTATGCATAGTATCGTCATATTGCAGGCTAGTTACTTTTTCATACTCTTATTTGACATTCTTTGGATTATATGTAGTTTTTTTAAGCTAGTCATAAAATAAGAATGTTTGCCGTTAATGCTAAATTCTAAATATTCCTCTATTAATTTACAGTTACGAGATCTAATAGTTTTTCAAGAGAAGTGAACTTTTGATATTATGAAAAGTTCAAGGATCTGTAAAATTTGAAAACAATTTAGTTTCCTGAATGAAGATATTAAAAAGGCATAAATGTACATCTTGGACATAAAAAAATTATCACATTTTAAATTAAAACTTAAATTCCGTTGAACAAAATCACGCAAGATGAATAAAAGAAGAATCATATAAGTAGCGCTGAGTCAAATTTTTAGACAGTGGTGCAACTTCCAAAAAAAATAGTGAAAAAATCAAAATTGTCCTAGGAAGCTGAAATTTTACATACGCCTCAAAATTGCATTTAGAACGAATTTTTCATAAAACTTTTTTCGATTGTCTGAGGAATAACACCACTTTTGTATTTTTTTTTAAAAAATTTAAATTTGACAGTGCGAATCACGTATCTACAATTTTTTCGTAAATTTTCATTTCAATTGATGCAGAAATTGATGCCGAAATCAAATTTTGAAAAAAACTAATCATAAAAAAAACTTCCACATACGAGGATATATTGAAAAATTCTTAGCCTACTATAGAACCCAACAAAATTTCAATGTCAAAATATTTTATTACTCAACATATTCTCATCTTAATTGGATACATTTATTACAGCGAACCTGCAACGTCTCTAGACCTTTCAAAAAAATGTTTCTTCTTGCTCTGCAAACCAGACCTCCACAGCTTCTATTACCTCCTTGTTGGAAGAAAATGTACGACCTTTTAAAGTTTTTTTCAGTTGAGGAAAAGGTGATAGTCGGACGGAGCCAAATCGGCTGAATAAGGGGGTGTTCTAGTAATTCAAACCCTAAATCACGAATTTTTGCATGGCAACATGAGATTTGTGTGCAGGGGCGTTGTCCTGCAAAACAAAACACCTTTGGATAGCTTTCCGCGTCTTTTCTCTTTAATATTTTCCCGTAGAGTGGTCAGTAATGTCGAATAGTAATCTCCAGTTATTGTTCTACCCTTATCCAAAAATCAATCATGATTACTCCATGGCAATCCCAAAAACTGAAGCAAGAACTTTTCCAGCAGATTTTTGGACACGAAACTCTTAGGTCTTGGAGAACCAGAGTGTCGCCATTCCATCGATTGTTGCTTTGTTTCTGGATCGTAGAAATGTACCCAAGTCTCATCCATAGTAACAATTCGGTTTAAGAAGTCTACATCGTTTTCAAATCGAGCACAGATCGAACGCGATGCTTTTACCCTTGCACGCTTTTGGTCAACATTCAAACATTTGGGGATCCATTTTGCAGCAATTTTCTCATGTCCAAATTGACGTGAACCATATGATGAACGCGTTCGTATGAAATATTCAGTGTTTCAGATATCCGTTTTAGCCCAATTCGACGGTCTGATAAAATCATGTCATGAACTGCATCGATATTTTCGGGGACTGACACAGAAACTGGCCTTCCCGATCGGTCATCATCTTCAATGGAAAATTTACCTCTTTTGAAAGCTTGCATTCCAATTTTTGACGGTCGCATACGAAGGACATTGATCACCAAGGGTATTAAGCATATCTTCGTAAATCTGCTTACCTCTTAACCCTTTTAAATACAGGTACTTGATGATGGCTCGATACTCCAATTTTTCGATTTTCACAATTTCGGTGGACATCTTTCTTCATTTAATTTATTGCGTGACTCTGGTTTACTTTTTTGACGTCAAACTTTACACTTCTAATAAGTTATTGTTCGTTGCTATGGTAACGCAATATTTTGTTTATGCAAGGAACTGGTCTAGGCTAACTAGATATCAATACATCCTCGTAATGCGGACTTTACTGGTCACACTGTATATGAAGACCACTTGAAAGCGCAGAGAGTCCATGCATACAAATATTTTGACCCTTGATAAACGAATTATGAATTTATTCATATTTACAACTCTTGTGCATTGAAATATTACACGTTTTTTATCGTTTGTTTTATGAAAACTGGGCGTAGAAAAAGTTGTTCTGTGCTTAATTCTCGATACAATAAATACCGTTTACGGTTCTCAATACGTAATGCAAGTGCATATTTATTATGTAAATACTTTCCCTATTTCCAAAAAGTTAATGCAATTCTTGACTTCGTTCCCCTGAAAAGTAATCGAAAGTAAAAGGGAAAAACCTGTGTTACATTTTTAGGTGAAAGTGTCCGTATATTTACTTGAAAAATATCCTGTGTCAGACACAATTCTGGTAGATATTACATACGAAAAAAGCAAAGGATTGAAACAAAGCTAAGACTTCGTTAAGAGTTAAACAATGTATTGTCGACGCAATTGCTTTTTAAATTTAGAGACGTTTCAGAATCTTATGAACTATGGCGCTATTTTCGGCTTTCGTAAAAATTTCATCCTACAAAAATTAGTTAAATATCTAGAAAACAAATATCGTTTCATTTTAATTATGATGATCTGACGAACCTATCCTATTGAGTTTTCTTGCTATACTTAGATTATTATTACAAAAGAAAAAACTTCGTATAAAAATTTCTTTGAGCGAATGCTTTTGTGATTCACTTGAAATCTTTTATTTTTAATTTGGTACTCATCTATTATAATTTTCAACACACACATACTCCATTCTATAACCAAAAAGAAATCGATGATGCACCGGAAATTCCGGATAAACGCATAAAATAGACTATTAAATGTGTAGGTTTTGCCTTGGTGTCGGATTTAGCGGTTTAGTGGTCCAAGTATCACCATAATATACAAAACAACCTACTCTTAAAGATCCAATCACAAGAAGATATCACAACAGAACGTTTCGACTATAAAATAAGAGCGGAAATACCCTCGATGTAGAAAAAAAACTTTGTATGGACGAATATTTTAACAAAATGGTTACAGTAGATAAATTTCTAGAAATTAACATTAATGAAAAAGAAACTAAGATGGAAGAAATGATATTTGACCTAAAATAGTTTCCTGTTATTTTTATTGCAGACTTACAACTTTATTAATAAATTATTAAACATTCGAATGTTAACGGATATTTACGTAGTGTTTGAAATGAATGATAATAAAAGTAGCACACGAACTCGATTAAAAACAGTTAGATTACTTACTAACGGCAAGTTTAGTTCACATATACATAACAAAATATAAGGTAACCTGTACAAGGACGTTGAAATTTAATACGTCCTTGCTTTGTGATAGATGTGTTATTTAAAACTCAGGATTATGCAATAAAAACAATACCCAACAATTCTTATAGCCTGAGAAAACGTTCAAGTGTTGCCGGTTATTACATAGTAAATTAGTTCATAATGTAAATCTAGGTATGTACGTATTAGATAACGTATTTACATGAAAACGTATTGTTTAACCTATTTTATAAACACAATTAATCTTGTGTTTTGAATTTCAAATATGGGATATTCAATTTTTTTTTCCTAAAACAAAAACCTATTGCATTGTAACATTTTAAATTATTCCGTTTAAATACTTAAAAGTTCATTATAAAACATTATTTACTTTTCTATTATTTTAACAAACAATTACCTATTCGTTGTCTTTTCGATTCGAAATTATTGTAGTATTTTTTAATCAAAATCTCAATGTTGTAAAACATGAGTATAACTTATGATCGACTGCATATACATAAATACTAGTATGTATGTAGCAATTTAGAAAAAATAACCCAATAAAAAATCCAGGCAAAAACCTTACTGATAAGAATTCATTCAAATTCATCATGTTCATTTGATTTCGGACTTGTGGGCGGAGCTTATCTTCGTGAAATACAAACAAAGTAACAACCACGAGAACTCTCCTCAATTCATTTCGTATGCTACGTAAGTATCACGCGACAAGTCCTTTCAAATTGTAGTATACTGTGCAAAACCCTTGAAGTAGTTTCGAACTTTAAATAGTCGATTTTGAGTAACGCTCCATATTTTTTACAATCATTACTATTATTAATCTTATAGTAATAAATTGTTATTTGACGCATTTGTTTCTTAGCTACATATCAATTTCATTTAATTATATCTATATTGATTGATTTGCATCTCTTCTTAGTACGGAAGAGTCGTTGATGTCAACTCCATATAATCATCTCTTAAACTGTTTTTTCTATTTCGCAATTTCTATAGCTTTGTTTCCGTATTGTACACGATACGGAAATAGAAGTTCTTTCCGTACTGTTTTAGGGATTTTATAAATTTTAGTGTATAACCAAATAATTTACAGTTTTAATTTTGACGTAAGAAAATTAAGTGAGGTTTTGTTTGGTTAGTTCTTATTAAGTAGATTTTAATATTCAAAGAAAATTTAATGTTAATTTATGAAACAAAACTTAACAAACAATATTCTTCGATCGACCGCGCATTTATGACTTACATTAATGTAAACAAAATTGATTTTAGTATAGGCAACTACACATACATATTGCCGTTTTATCTTCAATCAACTACAACATGAAAGTATAAATAAAAAATCTGTCGTAATTTGTAGCAAAGCAAATTTTAATAATAACAAATCGACATTAATCTACAATTGTAATAAATCTTGAATTTGTTCACAGTGATTTTTAAGACATTTTTGTACTGTATGCAACATTCCAATGATAACGTTTAATAACATGTTAAGGGTGTTCAGGTCATCTATTTTACAAACTATTATCTCACGTAGTTCTTCATCATCGTTCAAAAGTTAGATTCTTTAAGTAAGGCTGTAAGAAAAAATCAAAACTATAAAAGTAAACATTCCGACTCCTGAAAAGATCTTTTGGAGGTGTAGCGAAACCACTTTAATAAAATGTTTTTTCTAAACTCTACATGCACGTGTTTGTGAAATTATAGAACGGTAAATGTAAAACCAAACTTCATCGATAAGGAGTCTTAAGCAAATATGTCTCTGATAAAAGTGTTGCAAAGCCATTGACAGTATTAAATATGTGCAGGATAATTGTCTCAATAAGTTGGTAAACTGCTTGCACACAGTAAGGATATAAATATCTTTCTTCGGTATGATGCGACAAGTCATTATATAAAGTTCAACTTGTTCGAGATGTGCTTAAGTTACATCCATAATATATTAAACATTGTCAAACGCTTTTGGTGTTGTCTTTGTAGGTGGACCATTATATAATTACACCAATCCGTTCCCACAAAAATTTAGTCTTCTTGTTTTACTGTGATGAAAACTATTATTTCGACAAAACAATCGAAATTGAGTAATTTAATTCTCCATCAACTTGGTGAGCTTATATTAAAATACTGTTGGCAATAAAAGACGAAGCTCACACAAAAAGTAGAAAAGATGAAGTTAGGTTATAAATTTGTGGTTGTGGTGCGTTCACAATAGCATTTCTTCTCTAGAATTATTAGAGTATATAATTTTATTAAAATTACAAAGTACGGTCGACTGAAAAGTTTTGTAACTAACTCGTGAATTACACGGTGATTAAAAATCTCAACACATTATTTTGAAGATAGCAAACTTTCAACAGCATTTGTTGCTAACTTTATTAGGATATCAACTACTTTACCAACATAGCTTTAAACCAAAAAAACACACTAGATCATATATTAACATTTATTTCTTGAAGTAAATTTTTGCGAAATAGAAAAATAGTATGAAAATACGTGTCACAACTACTTTTTGTCGTGCGACAAAAGGTGTATGTTTTATAAAAAGAAACATATTTTTACGCTTTAAATTAAAACAAATTTTTTGTACACAATTTTTTTCCAAATTTATCAATGGAAGATGAAAAATTTTAAGTTTTGAAAACGCAACTGTAATATTAGGAATTGTCAACTTTTTTCGATCATTTTTTTTGTTTTTTTTTTTAAGTTTTTTTCCTATGGATTTTCCAACCATTTAAAAGTTGTCTCAAAGAATTGACAGAATGAAAATTTTAAATTTCGATTGTTAAATGCAAATATACTAATGAGTTATCAAAATCCAAGCAAAAAAAAAAAAAAAAAAAAAATATAATCAATTAAGTTTTTAGTAAACGAAATTAAAAATTTAAACATTGGACGTTAAATATATCTTACCAAGAGTTTTGAGATTTGACTAAGTTCAAAGTCAATCAATTTTCAACAACAGGTACTTTTGAAGTAGCTGTTATTTTAAATATTATATTGGGAAGGGGACTTATAGCCCTTCGATACCATTTGAAATTACTGTATTGGCCTAATTTCAAAGTTACTATATATTTAAACTATGTCTTCCTGTTATAATAATATTTTAATATTACATATAACTGTAGACGGTATGAATAGTATATTGATATAACCAAAATGAATGTATTTTAGTTTTTGCTGCAACATAATTTCGATAAATACTTGACACCTAAATTAATGTCAAGTATTATATACCTAAATATCTCAAAAATTGCCGTTTAATTTCGGATGTTTTCTATGTACGTATTGAAAACATAATTCTTACTCTTGCTCTAATATAGTAAGTACACAATATGCATTTTATGACGCAATGCAAATTCGTGAAGCAGCCTATTTCAGAAGCGGCAATTTCGGCAGTGCCATCTTCGCACCACGTCGCTTCGACGCGAGATCATCTGGGCGAGAGCTCAACGAGATGAGTCGACGCTGTTTATTTTTGTATAATAAAAATAAATCCGTTTAGGACTTATGTTTATATAAGCTTTTTCCCTTAAAACTTAACGAATTTTGAATTACTTATGCGATTAAAATCTCCGGTTTTGTAAGTAAAGTCTACGTAGTTTAATTAAAATCGGACTAAAAAAAGTGAAAAAAATTGGAAAATCTATGAGCATCTTATGTAAAAGATGTAAAAGTAACAATATTTTTTAAGATGAGATTTCCCGCCAGTTGTCCTGACGGCCAAATGACAGCCAATTGTTCTGACGTTCAGCTGTCCTGACGGCGAGATATAGACAGCGAGATTGCCGATAGCGACATGTCTACACCGAGTAACCCCATCCCGAGAAATTTGCTCACATACTAATTAATACCTTGTATAAATGATTACTTTACGTTTTCGAAAAAAAATATTTAACATTTTTCCATACCGTAACCGATATGTTTTAAAGAAAAACGTTTAAATAAAAGTTATTAACAATATATTACAATTACTTTTGTTTTATAATGTTTCTTTTGACATGATTAGCATTGAAGATATTGTTAACTAAAGGCAAGAGTTTATCGTATCTTGCTAACTAAACTTATGTTTCAAAAAGAAATCTGTATAAGAAACATTTTTAAAAAACTGAAAATGATCTTTTAAAGTGGCCGGTTAGCTTGATGGATAATTTCTGGTCGAGATGACCTCAAATCGAGATGAACTCGCATCGAGATGATTCCGCGTGGAAGCGGACATAACAAGATGGCAGCGTTGGTGTGGTCGATTCTAATGTTGATAATGTGTTTTTACTAATGACAAGTACTTCTATATTTGGAATTATATATAACGTTGGAAGAGGGTAAGTGTGATGATGTTACATCGATCAATGTAACATTTTTTCTTCAAATTCTTAAATGTTCCAAAAGAAATTGATTATATTTGTTTGATAATTGCACCAACAGTCGTGTACTACTTATGTAAGTTACTCAAAAGCTGAAAATTACAAATTAGAGAATAACGCCAACAGATGTGATGGAATACATAAATAAATACCTCTTAGCATAAAACACCTTCGTGTAGATTTTGAACGGATTCGATGTGGACCAGTTTTAACCATTTCTGCAAGGAATCTTCTATTTAGAGGCTTAATTTATTTGAAGTTTCTTCTACATCTACATCAGGATCAGATTGCCTTTCAGATACAATTTTTGTACTGGGAAATATTCCGTTTGCACCTACCTGAAGACAATCTGGAATATGTTTCGATCTTCTTAGGGAAAACGACGGCAACTGCATTAGTAGAGTACGCGTTCTAAAACCCATAAATAAAAATGGTATCTGCAAATTCCCGATGGGTACATGTGGCAGACTTAAAAATTATGTTTTTTGACACTCATTGTTAAAAGAGACAAGTTAGGTACTCATTTGCCGGCGTAAAGTAATACTTTTTTTTAAACATACACGTTTGTCAAAAAAGTAAACGGTCGCTTCGTTCAAATATGGTAAATCTTTCAAAAAGTGACACGTTAATATGGAGATTTTTAGTAATAAAAATGTATAGCAACATATTGTTTTAATATTAACCGTTCACAAAAGCATGGCGGTTTAAATAATTCGTTGAGCATAATTACAAAATATTCATTCTGTTACTTGTTATTAATTGAAAATACATGCAAATTTTTAACAAAATTTAAATAGAATACAATCGTTTTCTTTTATAAATGTCAAATTAATGTCATGATTACACTTTTGACAAATCAATACCTAAGGCTTGCTTACACAACACAAAATAGTATACTTCTATATAAGCAACTTCTGTCACCATCATTAGTGTGATTAATTTTTCTTGAGACATAGTACAGAAAATGATATCAGCTGGTAACGTCAGTTCACATAAAGAAGTACCTGAATCAGTAATAAACAATATAAATATTGGGACTTCTACATTAGTCAATTTTTGGGCAAGAAAAAGACTATCTATATTTCTACTCTGCTACTGATTATTCTATCATTGTGATTTTTACTAGACATCATTAATAATTGGTGCCAGCGCACCTTGTCGCGAACACGAAATAAGTAGAGAATAATCGTGCATGGTGACAAAATAGGGGTGATGTGGTTTATTATACCAATTCCTAAACCAAAACAAAACATCCCAGAAGTTCATGTGTTACTGAACCACTGTGTTACAAACGATTAGAAAGTACAATGTCATTCTTTTTGATGACATGCCTTTTTAAAATACAACTCACAAGTCGGAAACAATATACAGGCCACTGTAGAAGGAGTAGTGCCAAAGTTTCAGCTGGCCATGGGGCAACATAACCACAATTAAAAAACATTACGCGTGGCAAAGCACTGCAGTTACCGAGTCGTATATAAGTAAAAACTCATTAAAATGAAAAATTTTCCATTTCAAAACAGTTAACAAAACACCAAGTTAGAACCAGATCTCAACATCAAAATGTAAACATTCAAAATATAGAAGTGAATTCAAAATCACTTGGCCCCCATAGCGAGCATTAGTTTGTCTAATTTGTAAAATTGCACTTTACACTTTAATCTTAAACAATATTCTTTTTTTCTTAACATACAAAAATACTAATTAACCTTTCGTACCGACTCGTGTCTGACAGACAACCCCGGCCATCAGGCTTTTATTCTAACCTACGCTTAGAGTGGCCGCATGACCCCACCGCTCTCTCTACCTCTTGATCAGTCGCTTGGGAGAAGTTGTACTAAGTGGTTGTGTTGCCATTTGTGTTTACGGTAAGTTATCACCTCTCCAAAGACCGCAGTGGTCTATGAGACCACTCAGTTTTTAACAATAACGCATAATTTTAGCTTATTATTGAGCATTTTTTTATATTTTTAGTTTTTTATCAACATGGATCCACCAACTAGTTCCGGGATGAAACGAAGAATTTTAGATGATAGTTCTATTGTAAGATTACCGAAGAAAAGGATAAAATTAGTGTTTTAGACAGCAAGTTCGAAGAGGTTGTGACAGAATGGTTGAACGAAATTGATTCGGATTCTGATCCCATAGATCCCAATTTTGAGATACCAGAAAGGGACTTCAATACTGACACTGAACAGGAAGCTTCGGACACCGATGGATCAGATCAAGAACATGAACCTAGGGCTGATGAGTCAAGATATTTTTATGGGAAAAACAAATTCAAATGGAGCCAATGTCCGATTATCAGCAGCAACGTGAGGACACTTCGGCACAACATTGTAAACGCATCTGCAGTATCTTCTAGTAGAGCTCACCGAAGCCGATCCAAAAGATCCTTACAGCATATGGAGCAAGTTTTTCGATAAGAAAATTATTCAAGAAATAATTACTTGGACTAACGTGAAGTTGCAGAAAGAGAGGGAACGATTAAAAAATACGACCGAATTACATGATACAGATGAAATTGAACTCACTGCTTTTTAAGACTTTTATTGTATTCAGCTGTGTTCAAGTCAAATCACGAGGATTGTGATCATTTGTTTGCAACTGATGGTACTGGACGTGAGATTTTTAGATGCATCTTGTCAAAAAACCGATTTTTGTACCTTTTGAACAGTTTACGATTTGATAACCTAATGCAAGACGTGAAAGACTTGCAGATGATAAAACCGCAGCAATATCTTTCGTGTTCAACGAGTTTGTTAAGAATTGTAAGAATAATTATAATCTTGGTGTGAATGCAACTATTGATGAGATGCTTATTGCATTTCGTGGTCGCTCCCATCTCATCATATACATGCCTCAAAACCTGCAAAGTATGGTTTGAAAGTCCAAGCCATCTGCGATTCAGACACGTTTTATTTTTTACAATGGTTATATTTATGCTGGAAAAGAATCTGATGGAAAGGGTCTCTTCGAAGAAGAAAACAAATTTGAAGTACCTACGCAGTGTGTATTGCGACTAATCGAAACATAACTGCAGATAATTGGTACAGTTCTTTGCAATGTGTTGAAGAACTGAGAAAGAGAGGGCTTACATATGTTGGCACTTTGAAAAAAAAATAAGCGCGAAATACCTCCCGAATTTTTGTCAAGTAAAACCCGTGGGACCTAGTCTGCTTTGTATGGTTTCACTAAAGATGTTACACTTATTTCTTATGTACCTAAAAAGAATAAAGCTGTTCTTCTAGTTTCATCTATGCATCACACCGAGTGTACTGATCCAGTTGTCCAATAAACCTGAAATACGAGGCTGGTTCAATAAATACACGTTCGAACGGTGGTACATGTAAGCGGTTTATTTACACTAAACAAAATTGCCATTACTACAAAGACATGCATCCTACTGCTTCACAAGACGCTGTATACCGGTGTGGTACCAGTCCATTGGCTGTTCGCGGAACCATTTCAAAACTGCCTGCTTGACTTGAGCGTCCGACTGGAATCGCTGTCCCTTAAGTGCCTTCTTCAATGGTCCGAAGATATGGAAGTCACAGGGTGAAATATCCGGGCTGTAAGGAGGTGCTCTAAAATCTCCCACCTCATCCGCTCCATCTGTGATTTGATGATGTTAGCTGTATGCGGCCTTGGCAAATCCGCTGTCGATTGTCGCCCATCTGTGAACTTCCGACACCATTCCACGACTGTGGTTTTTGAAGGACACTCTCCACCATAAACATTTTGCATTCTCCCATAAATCTGAACTGGAGTGTTGCCCTCAGCATGCAGAAACTGTATGACTGCTCGGTAATCGGTTTTGGACGCTCCAACTATAAGACCTGCCATAATGAAACGCGCACAACAACTGTCTCCTGTACGAATATCACGAGGGATGTGTCACAATAGACAGCTATATAGCAGCCGCTGGCCTACGCAAATTTGTACGATTATAGCTCCACTAACAATCGTTTCACAGCGCTCGAACGTGTATTTATTGAACTAGTCTCGTAATATCCTATTACAACTCGACAAAAGGAGGCGTAGATGAAGTCGATAAAAAGTGTGAAATTTATTGTAGTAGTTGAAGAACAAGGCGTTGGTCGATGGCGATCTTTTTTCGTATATTGGACCTAAGTGCCATCTCTCATCATCAACGATCTTGCTTTTTAAAATTATTGGCAAGAGCTCTGGTTGTTCCCCATCTACAAAGACGTGCACAGAATGTCCACCTACCACGACAACTAAAGATGTCCATCAAAACTGTTCTTGGGGCTGACTTACTCGAAAATCAAACCCCAGTTGCAGAAAATGATGGTACCCAACCAAGAAAAACTGTGTCATGTTTGTCCATCAAAACTAAGACGTAAAACAGCTTACAAATGTGATTCATGTAAGAAACATGTCTGTCTTCAATGTAGCAAACCTGTATGCAAAGACTTGAATCTTTTTGTGCCTCGTAGTTTTTACCAAAAGCTTTATACTTTGAGTTTTGATACTTTTTATAGTTTACATATATCATGAATATTGTTATAAATTTAAGATATTTCAGTAAAAGAATTTTTTTTACCAAAAAATTAGCCAAATATGTTAATTTTAATTAATAAAACTATTTGAAAAAAATACGTTTTTATTGAATGGACACATTGTAATTTAATTAAAAAATTAAGTAGATTTAAGGAAAAATAATTTAGTTCTGAGTAATTACACTTAAGTGATCTACGAGACCACGGGTCGGTACTTATGTAAGTAGAAGGGCACCTCGGTACTAGAAGGTTAAATTAAACTATACGAATCATAAATGTGTTTATTATTCGATGATGTTACTTCACAATATTAATTGATTTTTGTTAACGAATTAACAATAATAAGACATTTGTTTTGTTAACATTCATGTCCATATATAGTCAACAGAGATTCAACAGCCACACCTAACTTAAAAAGCATCATGTAGGTTGAAATTTGATTATTGTAAAAGTATTAAAAATAAAACTTATTGTCTTTACAGTTAGGTTTGCATGAAGATAAACTAAAAAAAAAAAAAGTTTGATTTCTATGTTAAGAGATGCATGAGTTTGAATTCTCCTATTTATGTCAAACTTTCCTCGACAATCAGAAAAATTATAAATTAATACTACGCACAATCTAAGGAATTTTAACAAATCTCACTTTTGCAATTAAAAAATGGAAACTTAATGTTCCCGGCGGATTTTCTAACTTGCAAAATTGTCGATAATGGCTGCGGTAAAAATTTTTTTTTTAATTATATCACAGTAACGGTTGATATTTGATCGTATGTTTATTCGACTGTTTTGTTTACTTTGGTTCCCTGAAACACTATCCTCCGAATCGCACCCATGTGAAGTTAGCCATAAATCCAGCCATAAAAATAATTTTTTTCTCTAACGCTATGTAAATATTATCTAGAATGAGTTAAATATTTATAACTACTAACACAACAATTAATCAACACAAATAATTCTTATTTTAACATTTATTTATAAAAAATTCTTTAAATAAGCTTGAAAAGTACACTTACCCCTATCGAACTTTAAGAGCTGGTTTTACAGTGTTCGCGTGAATTAATTATTATGCAAATTTGGTAATAAATAGTTTTTTAAAATTTAAACAACATATCATCAAATAATAAAAATAATATTTTTAAATCAGAAAGCATCGATTTCAAAGTTATGGATACGCTCGACGTGCTTAGAGTATATTCGAAGGTGAATTTGATCGTGTTGGCGTAAATCAATTTTAAGAATGTATATTTTCGATTTAAAAAATATTAGAATTTTTATTCTTTGATATGTTCTTTGTAATTATAAAAACTATTTATTGCTGAATGGGCCAAAAAATTAATCCACGCCAACACCTTCAAATTCACCCTCGAATATACTTTAAGTACTTCGCCATTACTTTGAAATAAAATATTTTCCATTTAAATAATATTAGCATTTTAATTCTTTGATATGTTGTTTATAATTATAAAAACTATTTATTGCTGAATTTACTTAAAAATTGATCCACGGCAACACGTTTAAATTCACCTTCGAACGTCCACTACGTTTGTAGAGGTAATTTATTTTGTTATGAGCCGTGAAATGCGCAGAAAATGAAAAGAGCTGGGTAGAGAAAGAACGAGAGGAAATTATTAATATTACGCAACCTGAAAATATTTAGTTGACCAACGCGGCAAAATTCAAATGTATGTTTAAAAAGTAATGTAGTCATCACTCTTCATTTATATATAAAATTAAATTCCATTTGAAAAAAAAACTTAAACTACATTTTAATGTAAGATATTTGAGAATTTTAAATTTGGTTGTTCTTGAGTTAAATTATTTTATTTAGGACATTAGGAAACAGCCATAAATACTAAAACAGGGTGCCATATTTTAGAGTGAGTTATTCCCCCTATTGAGTCATCATAAGTAATTCATTTTAATGTAAAAAACCTATTGTTTCTATAAAAACTAGACAACATCAAAACGTTTTTTAAGTTTATTCAAACTAATACATATTTATATTATAAAGCTTTCTTACACTGAATTACAACATGGTTATTAAGCAGCTTGTTTACATACCTAATCTTTATATTATAATTACTTGATTTAAAAAATTCTATCTTATACTCCTTATTTCATCAATCAGAAATATTTATACAGTATTAGTTACATAAACCAAAAATGTAAAACATTTTATTGTGGTAATGGTGCACACCCTAAATTATCATCACTTTCATCTTCTGAACTAAAACCAAAGTCAGATTCATCGCTGTCTTCACCAACATGTATAATAATTTCTTCGATGTCATCCATTATGTATTCCCTTTCCAAATATTCTTGTTCTACTTTTTCAACATGTGCACAAATATTTGACCATTCTTGAGGACCCACACTTTGAAATTTTTCCTCTGCAATTTTTTCACGTCGTCCAATTTGAATGTTGTGTTATGTGCAGCTACATGATTTTTATTAAAGCCCATATTTTTCTATGGGGTTCAGCTCAGGATGATACGGGGAAGCCTAAGAACAACATGACCGTGCTTAGCCAAAAGACTGTCTAATATATATATTTTGTTTACTGGCTTATTGCTTTGAATTTTTAAATATAGTTCAGTTTTGGTATCTTTTGCATCGTAGCAAATTCCTCGTTCCGACAACCACCGTTGCATATCTACTTTTTCCATGCAGATGTAGGATTAGCTTCCACTGCTACATTATGGTATGAAGCATTGTCAACGACTAAAACTGAATTTTTTCAATATTTGGAATTAACTTTTCTTCTAACCAACGTACATAATTTTTGTTATTCATGTCGTCATGATAATCACCTGTTTTCTGGCCTGATTTAAATATTAATAACCCATTTGGAACAAACCCTTTTTTCCACCGGCATGAAGAATAATGAGGCGCTGTCCTTTAGAAACTGGTGACTTCAAACCTTTACTACTGCCGTCGTCCCAAGCTTTAGGAACTGTATGCGAGCTATGCAAATATGTTTCATCACTGTATATGATATTTCTCCCTTCTTGTTTGTACTTCTGTAGTTTTCGCAAAAATTCAATACGTTTCTGACGAATATCCATCTTTTCCATTAAAACTTTTCGATTGTCTTGTGTTTTTTCCATCGAAATCCTATCTTGTGTACCACTTTTCTGAACGACGCAAGTTTTCCAGAGAAGTTAATATTTTCTTCGTTTTGTACAGCTTGAAACACAGCTTTCATGGTAGGCCTCTGCTTATGAATAGTAGCATGTCTATAAATCATGGTGCGGATTATTTCCTCTTCAAGTGGTTCAACCGAGGACTTTGGGTTTCCTTTTTTAACACTTTTCCTTGGAGAAGGAATTTACTGCCTTCTGGTTTACTTTTCCCTTCTGCAATGATTCGTTTTACAGTGCTTAGAGCCACACCAGTAGCTTTCGCAACCCTTTCTTGAACACTACGTAAAGGTAGTATTGGTTCTCCACTTCTCTCTTCATTCATAAATTTAAAAAACATTATATATTATTTCTCGCCCTTGACTGTGAATGTTTTTTTGCCGGAGCTCATTTCACAATGATCTGCAAAGAGATTTATAAGTATTTTTAATATTTTTCAGAAAAATATCAACTTACTTTATAATAACAGTAATTCCAAGGTACAACTGTACAAGAATCGATAGACAATTAGGTATCGGTAACCTTTAAACAGAATAATATTATATTTAGTAAAAATTACTTTTATTTACTTACTTGAAAACTAATAATCAACAGTGAAAACTACTCCTTTACAAACAGCAACAACACATCAAGCCAGTAAAGTAATAAACAAATGATCGGTTGCAATCACAAATAAAACTAACTCTACCGGGAACCAAGTTATTCAACCGAACAGCAATCGATTACCTTAAAACAAAATTATCTTATGTTTGGTACAAATCACGTTAACTAACTCACAAAAACTAACAGCGGGTTCTTCAGAGTAATAAACACAGTATAGGAAGAGCAACCAACAAATGACCTCAAATGACCTGAAAAACATAACCTTTTTATTTGTGTAAGTGAAAATTAAATATAACTTACCCTTAATAGAGCAAAACTAGGCTGTGGTAGTCTTAAAAGACTTTTAGATTATAAGAGACAGAAATAACACAAAAAATAAAGCCAAATGTGCAATACACCAGTGTAAACACAAAAGTGATGTTTTTAGGTTGGTCTGCACGGAAAATTTTAAATTTTGGTTTCTGCGCAACAGTTCATAACATAATAAACGCGCTCTACTTAATTTGCGCGTAACCACCACTTTAAGATCAAATATTTTCGTTTTAAAATATATTAGCATTTTTATTCTTTGATTTATTGTTTTATAACTATAAGAACTATTTATTACAAAATTTGCGTAATAATTAATTCACGCGATCACTATTAAAGAAGCTCTTAAAGTTGGATAGGGGTAACTTGTACTTTGCAAATTTGTTTAAACAATTTTTTTATAAACAAATTGCAAAATAAAAATTATTTGTGTTCATTAATTGTTGTTTCAGTAGTTATAAACATTTAAGTCAATACAGGGTGCCCCCACGTTGAATAATTTTTGGAATAAACTACCTTACATGAAGTCACTGTTATTTTTATGATAAACGAGATAAGATTATAAAAATAAGGCGTTTCCATTAAAAAAAAAATTGATTTTTGATGAGTTTTTCAATAAATTTTTACCTTCCTTGTTTGACCACCCTGTATTAATATTTATCACAATGGCATGAAGAATCTGTTAAAGTAATTCTTCCTCTACAAAGAAGTCAATTCAAATTAAATAATACAGAGTTCCCGTATGGGTAAAATTGATACTTCTGTGTTGACCTGCAAATGTCATTTTGACATAAAATCTTGAATAATCAAACGCCTAGACTTAGGTATAGAACGTTATACATCGAAAATGTTCAAAATTTGTCGTAGAATCTAAAAATGCAAGAATATATAGGGTGTTCTATTTAAAACAACAAAGTTCCGGTATAACAGGAAATGCCACCATCTTGAAAATATTTTAGCCGAGTTGGCCCTGTTGACATTAGCATGTGACAAAGTTTTCAGAATGATCAGACGTCTAGTTTCCGAGAAATCGATCGCAGTTATTTAAGAAGGAAATGTACTTCTTTTAGGAGATAATGGTAGAAATACCGTTATTCTCCTGTCTTTTAGTTATGATGCCAACAAAAATTTAAACGTAAATGTAATTATTGATAGTGATATTTCTAATTAGCAAATGGGTATTTAGTATTTTTCTATAAAATTCTTATGAATGATATATAAAACATCTAAAAATATAAGCATATAAGACTTGCATAAACATAAGTCAATATATTTCTCCGAGTTTCATTTAAAATCCTAGAATACAGTTCACAATCATTACTGAACAAGTGTTTGATTGTCAAAATATTCTTCCGACATATCTCGAAAAGTAAATACCACCATCACAAACATTACTAGAAATAACTACTAAAAAGTGAATACAATTCTTATAATTAAGTTTAAGGAAATGAAAAATTGACAAAACCACAAATGTGATATATTACAAAACAATTTATTTAAATGGTTGCAAGGTATGAAAACAGAAACGTATAAAATCATACATGAAGAAACTCTAATTATAGAACAAGCCACGACCTGAGCTCATACTACTTATATAATAACATCCACATGTTCGAAATAAAACGGCGCATAGGTACGTTAAATAAGTTTTAAAAATATAAATATACAGTTTAATCTCTTCCGACTTACAACTTCAAGATAAATCACATTAATTACAAAAGAGTTAAAGTTAAAATACAATTTCTTTTTAAATTGTATGATAATTGATGTCACTATGTTTTTTATAGCATGTTGATGTGAGCTAATACATAATGAATTAATTACGCCTACCTGTACATATATGGATATAAGAATACGAAAATCAGTAGACATAAAATAAAATAATTGTTGGTGAAAAATCATCAAAAGTAAATAAGCAAATAATAATACATATTACCAATTATTTCAGTATTTTTGAGTAAATAAAAAAACTCATGCAAGTTTCTTGAAGTCAAAAAACACTCAAAACCCCAAGCAACTAACTTAAATTTTTCCAATCTAGTGTACTACATATATTAAAAATAATATCACCCAAATAGTTCAGAAGTTAGTGTAAATTTCAATTATAGTTTTCTCAAACATCAAACCAAGTTTAAATTAATAAAGTTGTAGATTATAAATAGTATCAATATATTTGTTTAACCCGCGATTAACATTTAACTCAATATTGCTAACTTTAGGGAGATAGTTAAATTTAATTGGTGTATAATGTTAAAGCAGTTAAGCTCACGGATCAAGAGCCCTTTATAGGAAGGACCCTCAAAGTTACCAATAAATCAGCCTTTAGAGTTTCCAATTGGCCAGTGATTTTATTTCACATTTAATTTTGATTTCAAGTATAAAAACATCGATTAAACTAGCAACCCGTTACAGTTCATGAAACTAAATACAAATTTTAAATCGGTCGATGTTATAATAAGTAAATGGTGATAGAGTAAAATGAAAATTTATTCTTTAACTTCAAAAGAATCTTTTTATTAAATATTTGAATTCATTCAGCAATCCTTTTCGAGCGTCAAAAACATAATTTAAATTAGAATAATCCATTGGATAAAATGTTGGTAAGAAATTAGCAGGTCTAACATAATTATTTTAACAAATGTTAATTTCGTTGTCGCTTTTTCTATTTTGTTAATTTTTAAACAGATTGACCTTGTGCACACTTATAAGATTGTGAGTCATAATTGTGAATCATGAATACAAATCCCTTTTATATTATCATATGAAAAAATAGTCACGTAATATCAAATAATTCGTACTGCTAAGGTTATTCACCCATTACAAGGATACAGAAATGCAATACCGATACATAACGTGCTAAATAATAAAAAACTATTCAGTATGCATACACCGTAAAACCACTACCGTTGTATTAAAAAAAAGTAGCTTGGGTAAAATACTAGTCCCAATAAACGAATCACTAACTTATAGAAGATGTATCTACAATATTATTAAAAGACTGTGGGTAATGGGCACTTCATTGTTACGAAGAATAAGCATTGAACTAATGAAAATACTTTTGACAATGCGATGGCGCAATGTTATAAACATAAAAATTAAAATTAAATTCTTGAAATTGTAGTATGGTAAAACTACCACCATATTCAATGAATGTTCGTCCACAGTTTGAACCAAAATTTGTTTCTTTTCAATCAAGTCTGATTCCTCAATACCCATTAGTAATTAAAAGAATGGAATTTTTAAAATAAAAATAGTTTCAACATACATATAAAGTTTAAGCAAATTTTACATATGTACTTATATATGCGTGTGTACTTATTTTGATCACATGTTTATTATAAATCTTTTGATCATCTGTGTCATTAATTAGTGGGAAACAGTGCGATTTAATTTGTTGCATTTTTATTGTTCTTAATTACGCAATTACAATGATTATTTTATATTAATTTTGGATAGTTTATTGTATCTAAGAAATAATTTAGTATGAAGCAATATCAAATATGATTGCTGTATCTTACCTTGAGGAAAGCAACTGAAAGAAATGTTTCAATCAATAATACGATTATTACATTCACATATTTTGTTTGTTCTTTGTGTTTAAAACGTCGGTGAATGGGCTTCTTCGTTGACCCTAGGCGTACCTGAATTACATAACAACAAACTGGTGTACAAAATGAAAACAAATATTAAAAAGACATCGCCTCATTCTCTACTTTTATACCAAATATTATGTATTTATTTTCAACGCGAGACTTAACTTTATTTATGAAGAATAGAAGATAGAAGTATTATAGAAGTAATGTTGTAATAAAAAGCTATTTATGCAATCAGGTGACAAAACGCATGATTTTTTTTGTAACGATCCCACAATATCTCATGATTTCTGTTACATGTTACATGCAAATTTTTTTTAATTTGGAAAAAAAACGTAAAATGTAATTAAACGTATATTCCTACAAAATTTGAACAACTTATTTATTGTAATGAATGTTGATAGTCAAATTGAACACTTCTTCATTAGCTTCACGTTGGGTGACACTTCTGCTGCACTAATGTTATAATTTTAAAGTGCCGATGAGGACACAAGCGTTTGTTGCTACGATATCGTTGCAGATGATCGGTTTCAATATGTTATTTAGGGAGTCTTCAATGTGTCCTTCCGCTATGAATGAAGACTTTCAACCCTCGTGTCTTTTAATAGTCAATAGATCACCAGCATTGGCCAGAAGAATAGTAGAAGACCTTATGAAGCAGTGGCCTATGCAGCTTTCATGCGAGTTGAGTGCTGTAAAATTTTTTGACCAACAATTCCACTCATATGAAAAAAATGCCATTTGTTTATACAAAAATCGTAGTTTGCAATCAGATTAATATTAAGGAACAAAATAATATCATGTAAACGTTTACAACTTTAATTTTAATCTCCTCTAAATTGACAAGAGATAGGGAACGCTAATGCACATAGATGCAGAATAATTTTCTGAGTATATGACATAAACATATACAGGGTGTTCTATTTAAAATAAATAAGTTTTTCGAGTTTAAAATATATTATTTTTAATAATATGTAATTTTGAAACACCCTGTACAACAAACGATTTAAATTTCAAGTATCTGATTAAAATAGTATCTGACTAAAAATTTAGAAAAAATTGAATAACTCAAAAATGGTTAGACTTGGAATAGGCAAGTATGTATCATCGTTTACAGAATTTTATGCTGAATATAGAATTTAAATAATATATAGGGTGTTTCGTTTAAAATAACGAAGTGATTGTCAACTTCGGGTATAACCGAAAGCTGTACAATCACCATATTATTTTATTTGAAAGAGCATAGTTTTCATGTAAATCTACAAACTTGCAAATGATCAAATTGATTTAATCTTTATAAAGGTCTAATGGCCGCAATAAATGGGACACCGTGTATAATGAGGAGTAGAAGACAACAACATCAGTCTTTAGAGTAACTTCTGAAGAAGCCAACAGCATGTTTAGCAAAACGTCAAAAGCAGAACCAAGAAGGGAATGACGAACACAATGTCGATAGATGGAATTTGTAAAGCATACTGAGTATTCAGAAAGTATGTTCTGAGTTTGATTTTACAAAACATATAAATATATTAATTATTTTAAATTTCAACTCACGTTTTTTAGATTTTATTTCGTTAAATATTGTTTTGCCTGTACACTAGCGGCCAGAAATCGCGTACACGTTAAAAATCAAGTAGCAGAGCATTTCAGTTTTTCAGTAGTGTTTAGTAATTTAATTTCATCAAATTTGTAAATATTTTGTGAAGACGGGATTTTTTTTCATAAATATCTTAATGGATTGATCATGTTATGAAAAATGTGCAGCCCAAATATTAAAAAAATATATACAAGGCGGATCATAAGTTATAAGCCATTAAAGAAATGGACTAAATACATAAAACACTCTGTATTTCGTTTATAAAGAGCGCTAAATCATATGGGGGTATTTTAGAATCACCTAGATGCCCCCTGTACCTGCAGTTAACGTATGCCCGTTTCCCAAATGAAACACCTTGTATGTGTAAAATATTTTTGCAAACAATAAAATAAAAATTGTTTTTGGATATTCGAATTGTGAACAAAATCCTCCGATTTTATGGCAAAAAACATCAAAATGTTAAATTTCAACAAAAGGACTAGCAGTTTTTGAGATATCTTGTGTTTCATATAAGCATCCGAACTCAAAACTCAAATTAATTATACTACTACTAAGAAGTAGGGCGATTTTTCGAATTTGATATTGTCGTATCTCATTTATAAAATGTTCAGTTTGGTGTTCGCGGCTTTTTATTTTTTCATTTTAAGGAGAAAGTACTATAAACCATATATATTTGTTTTTGAACCACATTAGATGAGCTACATAAGTCATAATTATATTGGCGTATGTCAAAGTTACGATAGTCAACTTTTTTTTCCAAATGACACCTTGTAAATTCTTTGATGGATTCTTGTAAGGGATATTTTTCTACATACAACAACGTAATAGTTATCTTGTTATTATCTGAAGCGCCGTAAAATCACTTTACACACGAAATTTGTATAATATTTTTTGGTCGACGATCATCATCAAAAGTAAAAAAGAACAAAATTATTACTACTGATTTTAAGTAGACCTGGCTGTTTAACCATTTTGAGATACACCACCTAATTTGTGTCAGTTAATTTGTTTAACTGACGTATAAATGGCGCCATCAATATCATCATTAATAAAAAAAAATTAAATGCGCCCTTATCCTGTACATTATCGTGCCAAGTATGATGTAGAGTAAATTTTTTAAAATCAATTTATCGGATTTTATACTTAGTTTGTTTTAAAAACGGTCCCAAATAAAATATAAATCAGCTACTAGTTACCGCAAAGTAGCCTTACTTTACCGCATTGTGTGTAAAAAGTTTCAAGACAAGTATGAACAACTGAAAAATGTGCTTTACAGTTCAGGAGGCCAAAACAATTATACAGTTGCATTATGCATTTTTGAGGAAAATGGCATAAAATAATTAGATATTCTTCTTAATCTGATTTTACTATTAGGATCAGTTAGCCATAAAAATAATTGATATTTAGGATTGTGCCAAATAACAATTAGAGCTATTTGGGTCGATAATTTGTTTTCACACTCCATACGTGTTTACGAAGAGCGGTTTATGCAAAATGTCATTTTTCAACAAGATGGTGCACCGCCACATAATGCGAGGATCATGTAAATATCTTTATCCAAATAGGTGAATAGGAAATCGGAGTGAAGGGGTTAAATGATCTCCTGAATCCTCCGACCTTACCCACATTGATTTTTTCCTTCGACCATATTTAAAAGAAAAAAATTTTTACCACTGCGTGACGTAGAAGACTTGAATACAAAAATTCGTACCGATTGTGTACGTTTAGATCTAAAAGCGATTTTTCGTGCAAGTACCCAATGAATGCTAACGGAGCTGATTTTGAACTTTCAAACACTGATATGATTTATGTGTTCTTCTTATAGTTAATAAAGTTTGTTGTGTTAATCTTTTTAGCTTAGCTTTCTATTTCTCAAGTTTTCTCGAGTTTAGTAAACATTAAAAAAACAAAATTAAAAATGGAAAGCTTTAAGGCTGTTTCTGTTCTTTAAGATTTCTAGTAGGTGGTTCACTATTTTTATTTCTTGTTACATAAATAGCTATTTGTTGTTTTTTCTGTTTCTAAAACTGTTAAAATGCACGTCATGTACAAAAAAAATTGACATCAACAATTCAACAATATATTATTTATCTATTAATATTAATCAGCTTCCAAGTCTGGCCTGTTGCGCTCAGAAAAATTCGCTCGCGAGTACATTAATTTCACAATTCTCCAAGAGTTTTCAGTATTTATCGTTTACTTAATGTTAATTTTTCTCATTGATATTTAAGTAAAAATTAAAAAAAAAGTAGGGTTGTCAGAAAATTATTATCTATGTCGCGCAGGAGTCGAAATTTGGGTTTATAAGGAAATCCATTTTTCTGTTATTTGAAAATAAAAAAAAATAGCTCCTGCACGACATAAATAATAATGTTAGCTATATGTTTGTTGCAAAATCAGGAATACATTTCTAAAAATAAGCGAGATAAATTTACATAAACTTTATAGCTCCCTGAGAGAACAGCCTTAATTGTTTTTATAGTTAGCCGAGTAGTTGGCTTATCTCTAATTGTAGTAAAATAAGAGAGGAGATACATTAATTACCTATGTTATTTTTGTTTAAAAAATGTATTATACGATTGTATATTTTTTACTCAGTTGTATATACTGAAAAAATGTCGTACAAAAATGCAGGGTGTCATTTGAAAAAAATAGTTGACTATCGTAACTTTGGCATACTATACAATATAATTCTGACTTATGTAGCTCATCCAATGTGGTTTAAACACGCCATTAACAAATATACATAGTTTATAGTACTAACACCTTAAAATAAAAAAATAAAGGTCGCTTGAACACCAAACTTAATCGTCCTGTATAATTCAGTATTTAATGTATCAATTATGAATTATGTGTAGTAAATATATATACGAGTATAAATATGTTACTGAATGTAAGAGATTTTTGCATTTCCTTAAACTGATTAAAAACGCTTCCATAAGGAAATGGCGCGTTAATCGGATCAATATCTAATAGTGTAAGTACTTTCGTTACAGAACTAGATTTACATTTACTAAGCAACCATTTATTTCAATACATTAAAAAGGGGAAAATTTAACAACAATAAGAAAATTTATAATTTAAATATTGTAAAAATGAAGATTCTTCCAATAAATTAGTTGTAAGTGAATTTAGTTAAATAGGTAATAGCGTACGATTCGAAAAAATGTAACGTAAATATCATATGCTTAAAAGTATTTTCAGCAATTTATTATGTATTTATTCTGCCTGCGTGTAGTGGTGAAAAGTTAATATGAAAATTTTTCATAAAAAATAAAACTGCTCATACAAAGTGGAATTCTAACGTAGTTTTGGAAGTTATTTATGTTTTACTCAAAAACACATGAATTGCCTTAAGGATATTAACATTTAACCTTTAGATTGGAAACGTTAACTAAATGATTAGGATTAGATGGTGAATGTGTGTGTATTGATCCATACGTACCTATGCTAAAATTAATTACGAATCCTGCAAAAAGCTGCAATTTCACACACCACCCAAATAAATACAAAATACAAAAAATATCTTCCATTTTCAATAAATTAATTTAGTTCTTGTAGCTAATCGTTGCAGTGAAACGAGGTAAGTTGAACAAAACTAGTAAATTGAAAATTAATAGAAAATTGATGTACTCTCAAAGTGGAAATTAAAAAAACGATTTCAATAAATTTTTCGATTACGTCTGATGCTTTATAGCTGTAATATCTAGATTGGTTTTCTATGAGAGAAATTTTTTTACATTAAAACTGAAAATTACATTAAAACAAATCTGTTCGATTTTTAAATTAAGTACTTTGTATGCAATTATTTAACATGAAGTAGCAATATTAATAGCAAGATTATTATCCCACCAGCAAAATGTAAATTCCTCATGTTTTGCGTTTCCCTTCAATTTAATTCTTTACATAGACTTCAAAATTACATATTAAAACCCTAAGCGAGCACTTAAAATATTTAAAACCGTTTAAAAATTTACTCTAAGAGGGCCAGTCATACACAAAATATATGGCATCTAGTTGCCAATGTTGTGTGAAGTATAATATAGTATAATAAACTGAACACACCACAGGCAAGCACGTAGTTCTGTAACTTCTGACTTATACAGGGTGTCCATTTAGTGCGATATCGGACGATATCTGGTTTCAGGGTGTTGCCAGAAAAAAAACTTAAATGCAAAGTTGTTTAACGTTTTGAAGTGCATAACCTAAAATTAGTTTAGTATATACGGGGTACTCCATAAGTGCGATACTTTGTTATTTTCAATGGAACACCTCGTATATTTTTAGATCTTTAAATTCCTTGTACATTTTTAAATTAAATTGGTGTATCATGTCGTATACCTACGATGTGGCCTACACAAGAACGAATGAACATCCTTTAAAGCCTCGTTCAAAATAATCCCAATTTTTATACAGGGTCTTCGTTATTCACATTTAAGTTTACGTAATTTTGAACATCCATTACGTTCTTATTTCCAACGGAACTACTATCAACTATTTATGTTATTCGATGAAAAATATTATTTTCTACTAGTTCTCCATAACATTCCCTATTCCTAAAATGAATATTGACAAAGACATTAAATAAAATGTAAAATAATGCTGTTTTCAACATTTAATTCCAATAAGTTTTACTCGGTTGGCCATTATACTTATAATCAAAATGAATTTTTCGAAAGACGAAATGATAAAATGACTTACTGTTTGGGCGCAAGTGACGAAAATTGTTTAATAGCAAGTAGAATTTACGCACAAATATTTCCTCAGACGGAACGTCATCCAAATTGTTTGGCATTTGAAAGGCTTAAAGAAAGATTTGAAAGAACTGGAAACGTAAATTATGAAAAAAATTTGGAAAGAGAAAATTAGCAGCAAGTGAAAAATCAAATGACTGTTATGCAGACCCTAGTAGAAAATCCTCGTGTTTCATGTAGGCAAATTGCGTGGAATTAGATGTTATGGGAATATCCATCGTCAATAAAATTATACGGAAAGCCAAATTTCACCCATATCATGTACAGCTAGTGCAAGATTTAACTAACCAAGATTTTATTAATCGCCGTAATTTTTGTCTTTGGGCATTAAATAGGATCCAAGAACAACAGAACTATTTTGATTTTGTGCTTTTCACAGACGAAGCTACATTTGATAAAAAGTGTACGTAAACCGACATAACTTCCATTATTATGCGGATGAAAATCTAGACACCTAATACCACTGGATCATCAACATTGATGGTCACTTAATGTATGGGGAGGTATCATTGGAAGAAGACTTATCGGGTCTTATTTCTTCAACGGGACGGTAAATGGAGACAACTTTTTACATTTTTTGCAATACGAATTGGAAGATAATATCGACCAATTACCACTTGAAGTTTTCAGGAGAAAGTGGCTACAACACCATTTTAGTCACCGGTTTAGGGAATATTTAAATTTACGTTTTCCCGACAAATGGATTGGTAGATGGGGACCAGTTTCTTGGCCTGCAAGATCTCCAAACCTTACGAAACTTTTTATGGGGATTTGTAAAAAACGAGTCAAACACCTCCTAAAACTCGTTGAAAATATGCAGCAACGAATTAGAAACGTTTTAAATAATATTAGAGAAAATAGGGAGATGCTAGAAAGAGTAAGCACTTCTGTGGTTAGGAGAATTTATTTGTATGTAGAACACCAGAGTGGACGCATTGAACATTATGTTTAGTGTTATTATTCCCAATTTTTAGAATTTCTGTTGGTTATTATTTAATTTTTAAATTTAGTTGTTACCTACTTGTTTAATAAAATTGGTTTGTTATTTTTTTTCATGTTATTTTATTAAACCGCTTAATAAAAAGTGTATGATTCATGGACAACCGAGTAAAATTTATAGAAATTAAATGTTGAAAACAGCATTACGTTTACATTTTATTTAATATCTTTGTCAATATTCATTTTAGGAATAGGGAATGCTATGGAAAACTAGTAGAAAATAATATTTTCATCAAATAACATAAATAATTGATAGTAGTTCCGTTGGAAATAAGAAAGTTATGGATGTTTAAAATTGCGCAAATTTAAATGTGAATAACGAAGAACCTGTACAAAAAATTGGGATTACTTTAAACGAGGCCTTAAAGGATGTTCATTAGTTCTTGTGTTGGCCAAAACTAACCTCCTAGCACTACAATTGGTAGTGTAATAAATTAAAATGTTAGGTCATCTATTTGTCAAAATTTTTCGAAAAAAATTAATAATCACAAAACTATTGACTTTAGGTATAAGACATGATACACCAATTTAATTTAAAAATGTACAAGGAATTTAAAGATCTAAAAATATACCGGGTGTTCCATTGAAAATAACAAAATTTTGTCTGGTATCACACACGTATATACTGAACTACTTTGGGTTATGCACTTCGAAACATCAAACAACTTTGCATTTAACTTTTTTTCTGGCATCGCCCTGAAACGAGATATTGTCCAATATCGCACTAAATGGACACCCTGTATATATAATACAGATATGGAAGAGGCAGATTAGCTCAGTTGGTTAGAGCCTCAAATATAATTTTATATATGTGGTAAATACGAAATGTACTGGTTTCTGAGTGTGCATGTTTTATTTATGATAGGTGCACCAGCCAAACACAGAATGTATGGCATCTAGTTGCCAATGTTTTATCATATAAGAAACTGAACATACACCACAGACAGACAGGCAAATACGTAACTTCTGAGTTATATCATTGATGTGGATGTTGTAGAGTAAATTTAAGAGTCTTCTGTGCCGTCCAATTCCCATGTAAAATTCCTATGTCACGGGCGCCACTGTCAACAGTACAGTTTTCAATGAAAATAATTTTGGATTTCAGTGTCATAGATACCGATTTGTTACCCAACGTTGGCGGATCTTTTTCTGATTTGTTATAATTATGTTTTGAAAATAATAATATTTTGCAGTTTTTGTGCCGAAATAGTGAAATCCTTCCCAATTTATAATTGATCTTGAATTAAGAATATTGTAGAATGTGAGTTCTTAGTGATTTGATTTTACCACAAAATGGTACAAAATCTTCTTGAGAACTAAAATTACAAACATTTACGCTCTTATTAATTTGTTAGATTGTAATTTGTATTATTTCGAGGATTGATATAAAAAAAACAATAATATATTGAATGTCAGTGGTATAAATAAACTCTTGGGGGGTTCGTAAATGGTCTTTGATCACAAAACAAAATATTTTCTTAAAACAACACCTGTGGGTTTCGCAGTATCCCACAAACTAGCCACTACAACATATAAAAAAAAATTAAAATTTTTATAAGAAAACTGGGAAGATCTTTGCATTTGCTTTTCTATTATCGCCTTTAGTTCGTTTCTAATTCAGGGAAATAATTGAGTAAAAGATAAGTAACGGAAAAAGGTTACATTCAAAATATTTAAGTTCTAAATATTGTTAATATTAAAGCTGTTTTATATTAACGTATCAGATTTATCGTCAGAATTTTTTTTGAATTTTTCAATCGTACTAAACCCTGTAAAATAATAATAAAACGTAAAAAGTCCCTATTTCAATTTGAAGTAGTTTTTGCACATGTATAAATCAATACGATTGTTAACAAGTATCAATTAAATATTATGTGCGTGTTGACTTTCACGTAACCATTTTTTAAACTCATACAAAAAAAGATAATTATAATAATGTTTATATGTTTAAATAGACGTCAAAAGACCTTGGTACACTACCGGAAGTCGTGAAGCTATATATAGAAAATGGCAGACAGAACAATTGATCATGACGACCTACACATCATTACATTAAATTTTAATTATGACTATCTATATTCAATAATAAATATAACAAGTTTCTTAATATTTTAAATAAAAAGAAAACGTTCTTGAATTTCACACGCTCTTAAAAACAGTATGTGGTGGTAACTACAGGGTGGTCCAAAAATATAGGTTGCAAACTATACTACGCTACTAAACGTAAAAAGTTTTTCTTTTTCTTATAAACTTTTGTTCAGTTGGGCTTACTTAAGGAGGTACAGCCCTGTAAAGTTTCAATCTAAAATTGGTTTTTTCTTATTATTTCAGAAATGAGTTAAAGAAAAAATCTGAAAATGTATATGGTAAAATACGTTAATATGATAGACAATTTATTAAAGTTTTCAAAAAAATATATTAAGCAGTAGCTTAGATACCGGGGTAACTGTAAGAATAATATTAAAAAAAAATATCAATCTTAGAAATTTCGATCACCCTGTACGAAATTTGGAATAAGCACTTTATTACAGACAAAAAAGTGTTCTTTCAATTTTTTGTTAATGTAATATTTTTCGAGAAAAATCGTTTTATTTTATTGTCTGTTTTTCGTTTGATTTAAAAGCAAAATACAAATTTTAAATAAATAATAGAAGGCTTTCTGAATTAAACAACTGCAATTGTTTTTATGACCGTAGTTGTATTTTTATAACATAAATGTTGATAAAAAGTTCAAAAGTTCAAAATCATGGCATGTGCGGAGTCACAAGGGCGATTTTTTGAGCATCTCTTGTAAGATGTAAATGTAATATTAATTGTTGTCATTTTTTTATTGTTGATATTTATTTTTAAATAAAATTTTGAGTTTTACACTTCTTTTTCAATGACAACTTTACCATTATAATTTTTGATGCGAAAAAACAGACATTAAGAAAACGATTTTTTTCGAAAATATTATACCAACGAAAAAATTGAAAGAACACTTTTTTGTCTGTAATAAATAAAATTTAAAATTTACAATTTTTAAATAACAACCTCACAGCTACCCCGGTATCTACGCCACTGTTTAAGATCTTTTTTTAAAGATTATTTAATTGAGTATCATATTACCGTATTTTTACCATATAATTTGTCAGATTTTTCCTTAACTCATTTCTAAGATAATAATAAAAAACCAATTGTAAATTGAAACTTTACAGGGCCGTGTCTCTTTAAGTAAGCCTAACTGAACAAAAGTTTATAAAAAAATTTTCATAACTTTTTTTGCTTATTGGAGTAGTATAGTTTGCGACCTATATTTTTGGGCCACCCTGTATATGATATACCCATGGATTGAATAAAATACTATAAAATTAATGAATTGCGTAGAAACATATTTGTTTGTGCTTTAACTACTGAAGTAATCGTTAACAAGAATGGGTAGCCACATACCTAAAAGTAATAATCCCAGTTTTATGAGAAAGCTTTTATTAATAAAAGAAACATGGTGCAGTTTTTAAAATCACCCTTAGGTGACGTAACAATCATTACGAATTGAAAATATACATCCACATTATTACTTACCTAGAGTTGTTGAACTTTTGTATAATAGGTACATATAAATATACAGTGTGATTGATTTCGTCTATACAGGAGAATTATCAAGGTCTCTTTATGGTATGGTTTCCCACAAGAGGTTTCTCTTTTCAAAATATTTCAAACCTTGTAGCACTTCCTGTTATGCCGGAAATAAACCTCAACTTTATTATTTTAAATGAAACTATATTTCTCTCCCAACGCCATCAGAGTATTCGCTTAATTTGCTACATTTTTGGTCTTAATTATGTTTGCTTAGATTTCATGTTACCGACTAAGAACTTCTATGAAGAAATGGCCACTTACAAAAGTTTGTTAGAAAAATCATATGGTGAAAAGTTTAGCCGCATAAATTCGATCGTTTGAAAAATACCTAATTATTTTGAAAATGGTCAGTAATATGTATAGGTATGTAACAGTATGTACAAGTACAAAATTAACTCCTGGACTTGATAACACATAAAGTTACAGGGTGCCCCATTGCCAAGGAATGTTGAATAGCCTGTCTAACAGTAAAAAAGTAGAAAGCAAAAATTACAAAAATGTAAATTTAAGACTCTTTCAACATTTATAATAAGTAAGTTGACAACAGCTTCCGGTTAAATCGGAAGTGATAGGAAGTTGAAAGTATTTTAGAAAAAAGAAACCAAACTTAACCACAATGTTTTAAAGGCATATCTAAATTACACCCCAATAAACATTGGGTTTGTAACCCTGTATACTGCCGTTCTAATCAAAAAAGCCAATCTCCATTTTCAGGCGTAAACATTTAAAGACAAATATTTTAAGCTATTTTAAATGACTAATTAAAAATATTGATTCAACTCTAGATCGACTCATGTTCTCTTTTAGCTTTTATTACACCAAAAAGAACTAGGAATCAATACACAATTCCAATTCATTCTACAAAAAAATTAAGTTACCGATTTTTTGCTTAGCACGGCAGTATATCTTGTCACCAGTGTTGAAACCATACTCAACAACGGCAGACTTGGAAACGTGTTTACGTCTTCCCGAACTGATTAAACCCTTTACAATGGTGGGCGAAACTTTAGCACTACAGTTACACGATCCAATCCGGAAGACGTTTTTATTTCATGAACAGCTTAGGTATGTTTTCAGAGAGGTAGATATACAAAAAAATGTGTTACATTATGATATCGTATGTAATATGATGTAAAATGTTTAGTAATGCGACGCTTTCAAAATCAAAATATTAATGAAATTAAATAATGATGGAAGTCATGACGTCTGCAGATATTAACAAGTCGAAACTATAGTAAAGTTTTTCAAATAAAAATATACATTAGTAGTATACGGAAAAGTATACATGGAAAAATTTGAAAATTTGGAGAATGACTAAAACCAATAGGGCAAACTCAACTAAAATATTTTCATTCTTCTGACACTACCGGAAATCGATCAACATCGTTATTTGAAATGGAACACCCTATATATTATTGCATTTTCGGATTCTACGTTAAATTTTAGTGTCACTTTGTATAACATTCCCCTTGACATTCCCTATAGCTAGGAGTTATAGAGTTAGAGATATTAATTTTTTAGTAAAATTTTCACAGATGCAAAAGTTATTATGGATTAATTTTTGTGCAAATGTACCAACAAATAGAAGAAACTACAATAAATAACACATCATCATGAAACAAAAATGTAGTCAAATAATAACACTATTCTGAACACATTTCAATTGCTATTGAATTGCAGATTCAATAGCAATTAAAACGTTGTGTTTATTTATTTATTTAATTTATTTACTGTATATACCTTTTCCAAATACAAAATAAAAGATAATATAACAAACACACAAATTAAACTAGGTAATTAATTAAATGAGTAATACCTAAACTAAAATATATTCTTCAACGAATTGAGAAAGAACATTATGGTTGTAATAAGTAGCTTACACACTAGAACAAATAGATAAATTAATACGTAATAACTTCTTTTTAAAACTAAATAAACAATTGCAAAAAGATCAAAATTAGGGTCAAACGCCAATTTGTTAGAATATTTCATAAATCGTATTATGCAATAATGAGCACCATAGTTTGTTGAATAAAGTCAGATCTAAATAGCAGTCTAGAAGTAACACGACTAGGCTTAAAGAAACAGAAATTAAAATTTATTTTTGACAGTAAGAATCTACTATCAGTTAGCCCATTTATCAATTTGTATCCGAAGCACAAATCTAAAATATTCTCCGATTATGAAGCGAGTACAATTTGACTAATGATATCATTTGAGAATGACTATACTCTATACGAGGAATACCGAGTTCTCGAGCAAGCAACTATTACTGTTGTATTTAGGACACCATATCTGACAAGCATATTCAAGTTGACTTCTAACCAACGATATTACAAAGTTTTAAGAGTAACAATACTAAAAGGTTTAGAAAATCGATAAATAAAACCTAGTGTCCTAAATGCTTTAGCTGTGATATCATTAATATGAGGAACGAACGTTAATCGATTATCAAATATAACTCCTAGATCATTGATTTCACATACTGAACGAAGCTCATAACCATGAAGGTAGTATTTAGGTTCAATTATTTTTTTCTCCTAAACGAAATACTACAACACTTTTTAAAATTGAGTTCAACATAATTTGAACAACACCATTCCCATAAGTTATTAAGATCATTTTGAAGTTGAACTCGATCAAAGTTATTTTTTAATTGTAGTAAATTATTTGAAATCATCAGTAACAATTAGAAAAGAAGAACTTTACTTAAATCATTAATAAAGAGCAAAAATAAAATTGGACCACAATGGGATCCTTGGGGAACACCAGACGCCACATGTATAGCTTTGTATAAAAAATTACCAATTTTTACATGTTGTATACGTTCACACAAAAAACTACTTAACCATCTATTAACAAGGTCACTAAATCCTAGACTTTCTAGTTTCTTTAATAGAACATAATGATTAACCCGATCAAAGGCTTTTGTAAAATCGGTATAAATATAATATATAAGCATTAAAACCATCGCTTAGATGGCACCGTGCACTTTAACGCACACTAGTCTTTACAGTTAACTGTTGGCATTTACTTAGTTTATACTATTTACACGTGTCCATTTTAACACGAGATGTCGCAAGACACACATTTTACTTGTATTCATTGCTCCAGGAGAGTTTAAAAGACCAACCGCCGTCTTGTACAGTTGTATACCGCACGTGAGTATTCACCTCTGATGAGCTCATAATAAGAGCGAAATGCTGCATCAGGTGTTCTTTCGTGCGTGTATGCTTCTGTACAAGTTATCTTGGCTTTATCGACTCACGTGTTGTTTTAAGCATTAAAACCATCGCTTAGATGGCGCCGTGCACTTTAACGCACACTAGTCTTTACAGTTAACTGTTGGCATTTACTTAGTTTATACTATTTACACGTGTCCATTTTAACACGAGATGTCGCAAGACACACATTTTACTTGTATTCATTGCTCCAGGAGAGTTTAAAGACCTCGTCTTGTACAGTTGTATACCGCACATGAGTATACACCTTTGATGAGCTCATAATAAGAGCGAAATGCTGCATCAGGTGTTCTTTCGTGCGTGTATGCTTCTGTACAAGTTATTTGGCTTTATCGACTCACGTGTTGTTTTAAGCATTAAAACCATCGCTTAGATGGCGCCGTGCACTTTAACGCACACTAGTCTTTACAGTTAACTGTTGGCATTTACTTAGTTTATACTATTTACACGTGACCATTTTAACACGAGATGTCGCAAGACACACATTTTACTTGTATTCATTGCTCCAGGAGAGTTTAAAAGACCAACCGCCGTCTTGTACAGTTGTATACCGCACGTGAGTATTCACCTCTGATGAGCTCATAATAAGAGCGAAATGCCGCATCAGGTGTTCTTTCGTGCGTGTATGCTTCTGTACAAGTTATCTTGGCTTTATCGACTCACGTGTTGTTTTAAGCATTAAAACCATCGCTTAGATGGCGCCGTGCACTTTAACGCACATTAGTCTTTACAGTTAACTGTTGGCATTTACTTAGTTTATACTATTTACACGTGTCCATTTTAACACGAGATGTCGCAAGACACACATTTTACTTGTATATAAATGTCATCAAGTTTGTGATAGTAGATCTACCTTTAAGAAAACCATGCTGTTCCTCACATATCACTCGTTTGCATTTCCACATTAAAACTTTTGAAACTAACTGGTCTAGAATCTTAGGTATTGTTGACTGAACCGTAATTCCTCTATAATTAGATATGTCTTCTCTTAGTACCACTCTTATGTAACGGGTTTATATAAGAGTACTTCCAACAAGTAGGAAAACTCCAGAGCTTAAGGATTTACTAAATAAAATGGATAAAGGAACAGTGAGTGAATATACGCAACTTTTCAAAAAATAGGGGGCAGCCCGTCCGGCCCAGACGGAATTGAGTCAGATAAACAATTGAAGCTATTAAAGATATATTTATTCTATTACAATAAAATATGGACAATGGAGGTCCAGAATAGTGTTATTATTTCAAACATAACATTGTCTAAACCTAAACCATTCAAACGTACGTTAAAAAATATAGTGTTTTTTTTTTAATTGATTTATTTCACTTTGAAGTTACTCTATCAGCCTGCATAGTCCGCATAAAGAACTTGCACTAAAAAGTAATTTTTTCACATGCTGGCGTGTATTATATTTGTGAAAATTTAACAACAAATAGAGGAAACTATAATAAATTACATATCGCGAAACAAAAATGTAGTGTTTTTGTAAATTTGAATTATTTCACTTTAAAGTTAGCTCTATCAGCCTGCATAGCCCGCATCAACAGCTTGTACTATAAAGTAATTTGTTCACATGTTGGCGTGGATTAATTTTTGTCCTAATTTAACAACAAATAGAAGAAACTACAGAAAGTAACATGTAGTAAAACAAAAATTATGGAGTTATTCACACTAAAAATGATATTTTTTTACAACCGATATAGAAAGTAGGCACTTTGTGCTTACATTTAACAACGCAAAGTTGATGTTTCCCGAGGACTGTGACTTTGCCGCTCTAAAGTAATAAAATTACAAAAACGCTCGCTCCCCGAATTTTTGGTTAAAATCAAATATTCCGTGACAATTATAACAACGAAATAAGCAGAAAAAAATTGTCAGTTTATGATTTTTTTATTTTTTGCTCCTAATAAATAGTAGTCTTGTGTGTTGCGAGCGCAAGTGTGAGTTAATGCCTCTCAATCGACGATGTAACGCTCTTAAAACATAAATAGTATTTTACATGCTGACGTGGATCAATTTTTGTAAACATTTTACAATAAATAGAGAAACTACAATAAATAACATATCGCAAAACAAAAAGGTAGTGTTTTTTTTAAATTGAATCATTTCACTTTTAATCCGCGCCAATGTTAAAAACACGTTTTATGGAATTCAAATTTGCTATACCTCTGAATTGGTTTAATAATAGATTATTTTACTAGGAGTTAAACAATATATTTGTTGAGCTTAATAGTTAAGCGAAACAATTATATTTTTTAACCCAAGTGAAATATATTATTTTTCTTCAAGCGTTTATTGCTAGTTTAATTCTCGACGAATCAAGTTGGTACTTTACTGTCACATTCATAATATGACATTATCGAGGTACCAACCTCTAAATAGTTGTGAAAACAAAAGAACTGTTGCTTTTAATGTTGAGACAGTAAAAGCGTCTGACAGTAGTTCAATAATATGCCAGTTTTATTGTCGGTTGAAGAAAAATAATTTTTTATTTATTTAAATAGCAACAAATATTATACATTTAAATTATTTAGTAATTTTATTCATAATTTTTCATTCACAATCTTTAATTGCTGTGTTGGCGTCAAAAACTTGGGACACATTTTTGTGGATCGATTTGTGGGTAATTTCACTTTATCCTCTTGGTCAGTTTATTTTTTACATTATTTCTGTTGTTGACTCTTTGGTCTTTAAATTTATTACTGTTGTTTGCCCGTTGGCCTATAAATTAGTTATTGTCGTTGACCTTTAAACACGCTCAATTATTAATGTGAACCAGTCCTAAGCTTGGACAAAGTGTGAAGGAAGGCAATGACGAATTTGTCTATTTAATTAAAGATAAAGCAAAATCCAATTATCTCAGAAACTGTTGCTCGAAGCGACATTTATTAAGTACACCTTTTTGGAGAAAAAGCAGTATATAAATATTCAAATCAAAATTTCATACAGGAAGGCACAGCAAAATTAGGACATTTTAAATGTAAAAAAATGTTGTAAGTGGCGCCCTCTGAAATTTACCACAAAAATGAGAACAGATTTCGAACTCTTATGCTAAAAATACCCAATTTCGTGCAAAGAATGCAGTTATTAAAAAATTATCCAAGAAAAACTAATGAAAAATAATAACTTTGGCGCTCTGTATTTCGAAAACTATCAACTTTTGGACTAAGATAATTTGGCTTAAACCGGCATATTTTAGTTCCAGAAATCTACAGTAGCTCTATGTACACGGAATATCGGGTCCCCCAGATAGCCAAAGTGCAAAAACAAAATGTAAATACATCTTACGATCGCCATACTTGCATTTTAGTGCAAGAAATATTACTACGTAACTTGACCCAGAGTCTTGACGTGTGGCAAATCATAATACGATTTTTTTCTGGCTACCGGTCTAATACGGTTTTAATATTACGATGACAATTCCCACTTACAATATGTAGTGACAAGGTGAATATGGTTGCAATGCACGTTATTTCTAAACACGTTAAGAATTTTCTGTCGTTCTTAAATTTACATGAATAATATTTCTCGTTCTTTTTAATGGTACACAAGTCCTGCTTATGCTCAAAATAGTTGAATTATTAAATCTATCATTTTGAGCAGATAAGTGTTAATACCCATTAAATTACTTGAGAAAATAAATAAAATGTAGCCTTCATGTACGGGACATAATGCGTACTACTACCCCAGTCAATGGAGCAAATAACAAGGAAATTTTTGACAAAAATAATAGTAGGATACCCCCGTGCCATGTAATTATAAATAGTATAAAGTACCTTGTATTCATGTTTTATACCGAAAATGATTTTTTTTATTTCTGACAAACGGACGACCACACGAGCATTCAGCCCCGATTGAATATATTGCTTTAAAAAATTTATCGTATCATTACCTTCGATTTCCTGAAAGATTTATGCTACATCTCAAAAAATGACGGGTCTACGAATTAAAAAAAAAACTAATATTTCACTTTTTCCGATTTTTCTTTGAAATTTATGTCCTGATCGAGTCGAATTGTGCTCATTTTATTCGTATTTTTATTCTCTACAACTTATCTTTCTACACCATTAATGTTGGTTCATTACTTTTACTATTTACAATTACATGGCAGATGCGGTATCCTACTATTATTTTTGTCAAAAATATATCTCTATTTACTGTACTATACGGGAAAGATGTATACGGGCCATATATGACCCGAATACCACTCCCGACAAAACCTTCAATATTAATCCCGCAACGAACGTGTTAACAGCATCCCTCATAACTGCTGATATAAGATATCTGTTTGTTAAACTGACACCTGACATGGTTCTTGTGATAAAAATATAGTCAATCACAAATTTTCTCAAATATTTTCTTGCGATATAAATAAAGTTAAAAGCAATGCAGTTATTTATAATTTTATGTAAACAGACGAAAGTTAAGAAGTTTAAACAAGCATTTGTTATAAAAATATTTTATATTTAAAATATTTAGAAATATTTTCATACAAAATAAAATGTGAAGCATGCTTAAAATTCGTTTTGGAATTTACGTCGTTATATACCGCAATTAACTTTACACGTAATTACGCAACGAAAATTATTTTTTAACATCAAACGAATATAATTAAAAAGAAAGTGTAATTATAAACTGAAGTAAAAGTGCAGTTTTTTTTTAAGTCCAATTTAAGATGTAATTAAGTTTTGTTTAATTGCAACAAATAAATCAAATGAAATCTATCGAGCAGTAACTTACGACACAGCAATTAAAACTCCTTGTTAAATGTAGCAAGTGCAATGACAGTGGCAACTTCCCGGAAGAGCTTAAAACTGAGATGTGATTTTTTTGTTTTACGCTGTCAATAATTGTGTATAGTAGTACATAAAACGGTAACTATGAAGTAAATTGCGTAGTATATAATGATAAATTGAATAATAACAAATACTATTTTCTGAGAAATAAAATATTGAATTTACAAAAAAAACGCTGGTGAATTATTTTTTGAAAGAATATTTATTCATGTTATAAACTTAGATTCATTTTACTCTACAACCGTAGGCGATTTAATATTCAACTAACTCCTGAAAAATTACTTGCCCGTCCAATGCTCACCCAAATAGATGTATGTAACGTTTGCAAACTTTGTGAATAATTTAGATATGAAATTGTATGTTAACAAAACAAAACGGGTTTAATAAGCAATCTTCTAATCTTTAGTACCCGTATTTTTGTGATAATATTTTATGTATGGTGCCCCAGAAGATCAATTGTTATTACTTCACAACAAGGTGTTATAGTCAAAATATATGTCTTATCTATATGCCGTATCCAATTTAGAAAGAATTGTTACTACAGTCTTATTAGTAATTTAAAAAAGTCTAATTGAGGAGTTCTTGAAGAATCAGTAAAATGACATTTTGATGAAGAATGTATTGTTTAAAAAATAGTGTTAGAGAAAGTATTTTTTCTACTCTATTACAAAAAATTCTGGGATCAATTTTCAATTACAATTTTAGATGTTAAAACACAGTGCAAAAATATTCTTGCACTTGTTACGGAATAGAGACATCTCGTGACTGTTAACGTAATGTTGCAATTGGTGAAAACAATTATTACAAAATATTTAATTAAGTATGCTTAAATGAAGTAATATCTGTTATAAATGAAACAATATAATTTTTAAGTTACTAGTATAACTCATGTTTAAAATCAAATAAACTTAAAATTAATTTAAAATTTAACCTCCAAATGCTTAAATGTTGTTCAAAACTGTAATCAGTAATACATATGTTCAAGAGTAAGTCGAATCTATTGAAAAATACATTTTTCATAGTTCATTGTAATCATACAATTAAAAAATGTTGTTATTGTCGGTTATTCATTCGCTGATGCAAGTATGAACCTATACTTTCATATATGTTGAAAGTTAAAAAAATATCTTTGTTACCATAATTATAATACCTTCTTTACTACATTCGTAAATTAAAAAGTTGAAGTTGAACTTAAATTAGTATCAAGGAGCTGCAATTCTAATAAGAATTCCTGATACAAAAACAACATTAGAGACAAGATTTACCATAACAGGCATTTTTGTACAATCATTAAAAAAATATTGGGCATTGCGACCTCATATATTAAAATTAAACCACAAACTATCTCTTTTCTAACCAAAATTCAAAGTCAGTACCAACTATAAGTTAAAAGATACCAACTTACAATAGAAAACAAAATCACAAAACCACCACAGATTCCTTCAAGGGACACCCTCACACTAGATACATCTAATATTTATGGGCACATTAAAACAGAATTTTTGAATAAATATATCTTAGAGTGTTATAAGATGCACTAATGATTGACATGCGTCCAAGTTGACCATTAGACCCAATATTTCTTAATATTTTTGTTAATAATTATTGCAGTGAAAAGATACAAAGCGTTAAATTAATTATTGTTTAATTTTTTGTTAATAATTTCACTGTAAATTTACCAATACTTATCAAAATCGCTCCTTTGTAGGAGCATCGCCTCTCTATATTAGGGGAATTTGGTCTTACACTTCCACGCTGGCCAGACGAGATTGGAAGTGGCTGTAATTATTTTTAACGATTATTTACCAAATGTGGTAGTATGAAACCGGGACCGACGGCTTAACGTGCGCTCGAACCACGGTGGGAGCAGACCTTCTAGATTGGCTCGCTCGAGAAAATCTCTCAGCGTTACTGAAATCGAACCAGTGGTCCGGCGGTGGCCAGTTTGCTAAACTGGCGCTTTTATCGCTAGGCTATGCTCCCACAGTCCAATACACACTCCTAATAATTGAAATAATATTTGAAATCCCGTTATGCGGCTATGAATTGTTCAACTGCGTTTTTCTCGAAACGGAAGAAATTATCGTGTTTAAACAGGACTATCACTAAAAAGTTTTGTCAAAAAGTTACCAGTCGATTTCATCATCAGAAATCATAATAAAATGTAACATAGGGCATAAATAATTTTCTTGGTTTAAAATTATGCCTCGAAATTATTAAATAATAAAAAAAATTAGTTTAACACCCTGTATCTTTTTTTCACAGCAATATTTTAGTAAGGAATATTGGGTCCTATGGTCATATTTTGGTCTAAATAATCCACCCTTAGCCTATGTCCCAATAGTTATGAATCAGCCTGTATATACCGTAAATACAATTTTACTCACGATCAGATACGATAAATCTGATAACCACACCCAAAATTATTGCTGAAAAGAGTCAAAAACAGGTTAGTCAAATAGTGTCTCCCGAAAGAGGAGAGCTGGTCACATTTTGTGGTATTATATCAACAAGTGCAAACACCATACCGCCCTTATTCATCTTCCCTCGAGGTAATAGTATGAACCAAAATAAGCAGAAAAGTCTTAATAAACATGGGTCCGTAAAGTAACGGTTGCGGAGATATAGACCACTATTCGTTTTTCAAACATTTTATTTTATTAGGAATAAACCTAATAAACAAACAAACAAAAACAAAGTTACAGAAGATGTTCAAAATGTCCTCCGTCCATTTCCAAGCAGGCACGACATCTTCGTCTCAACGATATTCGAACTCTTTCGAAAACACATTTATTACTGAGGAGCGAAAATTGCGAAAAATAAGAAGATAGTGGCAATAACATTTTTACGCACAAAGAAGAATTTTATTTTTATTTTGGAAATTTCCCTCCGAAATGATGCTAATAAGGACGTAATTTTTTTTTCTTGCATTCCTCTGCACTCTATTTTGACAAGTTTCTTTCCACGCCTCTTGCTTTTTAATTTTGTTATAATGTTGTGGATGACTTGTTTGCCATAACAACAATTTTTCTTGATAAACATTGATTAATTCAAAACATTTTTCTTCTGTCCACTCCATTATATTGAAACTTAACATACCCTCAAAAGGTAGGTCAAAAACTAAAAAAAAATGCACTGTTCGCCGTTTTATTAAACTCGTCCAAACCTGCAAACGCATTCGCGCGCACTTTATTTGATGTCGAAGAAAAAACCGACTAGTGGCGGGAACGCCGCAACTGTTCGTCGAACAACCTAGATTTGCGAATCTGTTCAAAAACGCGTACGTAGCATCGTCCAAATTAATGTTCCGATTGCCGTTCAGTTCGTTGGTCTGTTTGTTGTTCAGGTGTATACGAAGCTTTAGGTTAACTTAGTTCCCTTGGTACCATAAAAAGAAGTCATAGAGACTATTATTGTTTTTGTTTTCATGAACGTTGTGTTTAGATTTTATGTTTATTTTGATAAATAAATAATATTTTCATGTAATTCTTTTGTGAAAAAACATTTAGAGTTGTAATTAAATAAATTTTTAGGTTATGGATTTAAATGTAAGTTTGTTAGTTTTTTATTTTTTTGTATTTATTTATATTTCGATACCCAAGGGAAATGGGTAATGAAAAAATTTAAAAAATGTATTAAATTGTCCCCCCCACCCCTTCTCTTTTTTAAAATTTCCAAGTGTAAAAAAATTTTGTATTTAACAAAACTTAAATTTTACCAAACCAATTTTTGATCTTTTCTACAACTATTGTAACATCTTGTGGCATTCTAGTATTAATAAATACGAGGGCGGTCTGAAAAGTTTCCGACCTCAACGTGAAGATGGCAGCACTCGTCAATAAAAGTCAGGGAATGTAGTTGTGCATCTTTTGACAGCAACACATCAAAGTTTCAGCCATTTTGGACGCGCAGTTTTTATTTGACAGTCGTTTGAGTGAGTCGATGTGAGTATTTTTGTGAAAATGGAGAAAATCGAGTATCGAGCTGTCATAAAATATTTGTTTTTGAAAGGGAATACGCCTACGCAAATTAAAGATGAGTTAGACTCTGTGTACAGGGACTCTTCACCGTCATTTACCACTGTGAAATTTTGGGCAGCTGAATTTAAACGTGGCCGTAAGAGCTTGGGAGATGATGAACGTTCGGGACGTCCAAAAACTGTAACTACTGACGATAACATCGCTAAAGTTCACCAAATGGTGTTAGACGACCGCCGAATTAAAGTGAGAGAGATAGCAGAGGCAATGAAAATGTCCAAAGAACGTGTTTGTCACATATTAAATCAAGATCTAGGCATGAGAAAGCTGTCCGCGCGTTGGGTGCCGCGTTTGCTAATGTTAGACCGTGTTTGAATGAACATTTCCAATGCTCTGTTGGCGCAGTTTAGGCGCAATAAATCCGAGTTTTGGCGCCGATTAATTACTGTAGATGAAACTTGGATACACCACTATACGCCTGAAACAAAAATACAGTCAAAACAGTGGACTGCAAAGGGGGAACCGGCTCCAAAAAAAACAAAATCTGTTTTTCGGCTGGGAAAGTGATGGCGACTGTTTTTTGGGATAGTCATGGAGTTATCCTAATCGATTATCTTCAAAAGGAAAACCATTACAGGAGCATACTACGCATCATTACTTGACAAGCTGAAGGCAGAAATTGCGGATAAACGGCCACATTTGCAGAAAAAGAAAATCCTGTTTCACCAAGACAACCTCACACCTCAACAGTTGCCATAGCGAAAATCCATGAATTACGGTTTGAACTGCTTGACCATCCACCTTATTCACCAGATCTAGCCCCAAGCGACTTCTTTCTGTTCCCTCAACTAAAAACTGCGCTCGGAGGACAAAGATTTTTGTCAAATTAGGAGGCAATCACCTTCGTGAACAATTATTTTGCAGAGAAGAACGCCGAGTACTATTTGGACGGATTAAAGAGATGGGAGCATCGCTGGGAGAAGTGTATAGAGTCACAAGGAGACTATGTAGAAAAATAAAAATAAATTTTAAGATAAAAATTCTTGTAGCTATGTTAGGTCGGAAACTTTTCAGACCACCCACGTATCTATCGAACAAACTTCAACGAATTCAAAATGCGTGTATGCGCTTTATTGTGGGACTTATAGGAAGTGTGATCATTTAACATCTACTCGAAGAGGATTTCTACAATTTGCTTGTCTACTATCTAAAGTTTGTAGCCACCAGACACCTTTGTATCTTAATGAGAATAATACTACATGTCAAAACTTTTAATCGACATAATTATATTTTTTGTTAGATTGAATTCCTTTTTTGATTACCTTATTCAAAAACAACATGGGTTCTCTCTCCTTCTCCTTATAACTCATTTTGTGATATATGAAACTGCACTTCTTATTTAATATATTTGGTAACGATTCATTTTAGATTCGTTTTAATTTTGTTTTAGGCGTACGCCACTAGCAATTTTGACGTTATCTTTTGTTAGCGAAACGAACGAGCTTATTTGAGTGAAGTTCAAGAATCGAAGCGATTTGTCGGCGTTGTAATTGTTTCTTTGCATAATGATTTTTTAATCGCTGGTTTCTGCAGTTTATAATTGAATTGTAATCGTCACCAGGAAATCGTGCCATTTTTTCAGGATTTTGATTTTCACCGAAAATCAATACTACTTAATAATAATCACAGCATTGAGAGAAGATTAATATACTCAATAAAAGGTGTTAAGAAATAAAAATTCTAATTTCATCGGAATAAAAGTACCACAAGGTTACGAACAACTTATTATCATCAACTGCAAGACGAACTTAGATAATAATATTCTCATTTTACTAATTTTAATTACTATTTCATTTGGCAAATTTGTAATTGAATACATTTATGTTGGCGCCCAAATCGCTCGCAATTATTTCATTAAACTGGTGATTGTGTATTTATACAATTTTATTTATGCGAAAAAATTAATATTCTGCGCCAAAGGTTCTGCTTACCGCCAATAAATAACAAAAATTAAATTTGTTACAATTTTTAATTTAGTTTTGATTATTTTGATCGTCTCGAGATAATACAATGCTTTTATTACGTTCATTCATACTTATTCACTTATTTCATTTCATTAATTAAAAATTCGTTTTTTGTATTGATCTTTAGATATTAGTAGTAAATTTCAGGAATTTTCTTTTGTTTGTTTTGTTTTATTTTTATTTGTTTTAATTATTATCCTTATTTATTTTATTGTATGATTAAGTGTAACTTTGCTAAATCAAAGTTTTATCAAAACCGTATCATAATCATGTTTATTTGAAAACATTATCTTTTGGCATAAATACGAGTATAATCCACTAATTGTAATTAGTAAAGATAAATAAACAAATTGTAGTGTTACAATTTTCACTCTTTCAATTGCCTAATAAAAAATACGATCCAATAAAAATGAAATACATATAAAATAACGCACAATGTTATGACTATCGACGTTTATTATAGTATTGGCAGTAGACAATTTAATTTAGTTTGAGAATTTGGGATGCAACATTATTAATATATTAATTATTCAATGACAAACCTACCTACAATCTCTCAAGGTTTTCTACTTTTTTAAGTTTCGTAACATTTAAAATTTGGTTTTATAATTTCTATCAAGATATAAATTTTGTAATTACAACTTTTCATAGCAAGCATAACAAATAATATCACGGCAGTGATTATAATTTTGCTTGAATTTGAAGATCAAGCTGAAGTGCTCAAGCATAGTGCACGTCATTTTAAATAAAAGGCGACGACTGCTTTAGACTTTGACGCAGTGGAGTATAAAACATTTCAGCTATTTAAATTATGTAAGCTTTCAAGTAAAACACAATTTCATAAGACGCGAAAGATCATAAACAGTAAATTTAGAACATGTAATCACAAGCATACGAACGAAAAGCAAAATGAGAATGAATTACTACGATAAACGGAAATGAAAAAAAATTTTACACATCGTACTTAATATAATCTGCATACTAAACAAAAATGTATCCGTCCATATGCAGGATTTAAATTATCTTTATTCATCACCTCTCTTTCCGTAAATCCTGTTTAATTTCCCCAACAATCGATTTTCATCATTTTATAAAAACAAAGGTATGGCGTGGGTTATTGTATAAAAATTCTACATCAATTAAATGTACATGTTATAATGAATACAACTATTATAGTTCTTCAAACACGCGGGGAAACGCTTTCAGGTAATCAATACACATTCGGTAGCACTATTCATTATCGAAATAAATGAATTCTATTCTCGTTATGTTTATCAATAAATTGCACTGTAAATAATTGTTGAATTGAATGAATAAGGTGGCTGTTTCTTATCGAACAACATAATTAATACCTAAATATTGTATTTTATTTAATAATATTCATTATATATTTTAATGAAAAATTAATTCCATTTATTTATGAATATTAAAATTGTTAAATTTTATTGAGGACAACAAATCTAACCGATAAGGGAAATGACGTCGTCATGTAAAGTAAAAATTATAAATAAACAACAAATAAGCAAGTGTATACGAATAAATGTATGTAATAAATTGTTTTATAGTCTTTGAAGTATGTGCATACGTGCGCAGAAATTTTAAAGTAAATATTATCAGAATTTTATATTAACAAATTTATAGTAAGTACATATTTTTAATGTGATAAGTTTTATAATTAACAATTAATAAAAAACGCGTCAAATGTATTTAAGATAATATTCACGTATTGAAGTAAAATGTTGTCAAATGTTCAAGAAATATCATTTAGGTTACATTATGCCATTTCTTTCTACTTATATTTTTAATTGTTCTTGTCCTACATGGAAATATGTGGTTCATATAGCAAGCCGTTTGGTATTTAAGATAATAACAATAAACCTGAATTATGAATAATTTGTATAGGGGAAATAGGGAAAAAGGTAATATAAACTTTTAGTCAATTTTTTGAGCTACAAATTTTTCTTCTGTTCAAAATATTTGTCAGAATTTTATTGTAATTGTGCACCTCTGAAACTCAATGTACGCAAATTTTTCACCATAATATCTAATAAGCCCACTCATTGTGAAGCACAATGTACCTATATTTAATTGAACATCATTGAAAGTAAATATAATATATTATAAATATTTTATATTTTAAATACCTACCTACACGTATTGAATGTTGCAAAACTTAAAATAAGAATATGTGGTACAAATAAACATGATTACAATAAAAGAAATAAAAACAAATACTTAAGTAACCATAATAATAAAAATAGTAATAATAAACACAACGATGTATATCATAAAATAATAAAATAATTAAAGATTATTCTTTATTAATGTTTAAAATACGATTTAAAATGATGCACTTACAAAATTTTAAATCATTCATTGTAATGGTGTTCACTATAAAATTAAACCAGTAAATTAAAATTGTATTCCAAAATTTCAAATGTTTTAATTAAAATTATTTAGTGATAATTTTAATTCCGATCATTTTAATTTTGCAACGTCGGCTAGAAATAGATGTATGGGTAAGACCGTTGGCGTGTTTTACAGTGTGTGGCTACCGCTTTATATGATAGTACTGACGTCATATACTAACAAGCACTGTTAAGTAAACATTTGCGAAAATTATCGGAATTAAAATTATCACTGAATAATTTTAATTCAGCTGTTTAAAATTATGTTAAAAAATGTTAATTCGATGGTTTAAAATAATATTAAACATAATCGTATTTTGGCAATTTAAAATCATAAGTTTTAGAAATTTATTTTGATTTTCAACACATCATTTAAATAAATAAATTGTAGTTATCATTAAATTATCTTACATTTTAAAACATTTTTGCATGTATTTTTCGCGTACCAAATACCATTATATCGAAAAATGAGAATATACGTTTTGTTCCTTTCCATTTCACCTTCAAAATATTTTTTATTTCTGACACGAGCATTCAGCCTCTATTGAAAATATTGCATTAAAAAATGTAAATCGCAATTATGCATAAACTAATTGCCCGAAAATTGCAGGATTTTGCACACATTAAGTACATTATTTCCCGAAAGATTTACGCTACATCTCAAAAAAACGCAATTATTCCACTGTTTCCGATTTTTCTCGTAAAATTATTATCCGATCGAGACGAGTTAGTGCTCATTTTATTCCTATTTTTATTCTATACAACTTTTCTTTTACACCATTAACGTTGGTTCATTACTTTTCACTCAACTGAAAACAGAAAGAAAAAACCCGTTCTCTTGCATTTAAATGTTAATAAACAATATAATGTGTAAGGTGTAAGAGGAGTGTTTCTTTTTTTAGTTAAATATTACTTATTTACTTTTTTTACTTATATTTTTATTGTATTCATTACTATCAGTAAATTACAATCATAAGAGTTGTATTAGAATTGTATTTATTTTTAAATCAACGCCGACGGCAATTAACCCCGACATTAAAAATATTGGCAATCGCCTTAAGGTTGTTTGGTAGCAATACTAAAAGCTACAATTCCAGAAGCGATTTTTCGACTAAATATCTACCTACAATAAAAATATACATTGTTTACTTACTCCCTGGAAAACTAAAGTCTTTTATTTTGAATAAGTCGTAAAGGGTTTGGCAACTTGAGAGACGTATCGTTAAAATTTAATTTGGTCATAACATTAATTGTATAAATTATTATTATTATTATTTTGACTTAAATGATGCTAAATGTTACGACATGTGGTTTACCAACTCTTCATAAACATAACATGAACGTTATCATTTTACATACTGAAAAATAAATTTGATGAATTTCAATTTTTAAAAAAGTATTTTGTTGAAAAAGAAACACCTGGCTTCATTAGAGCCATCTAAATAATTTTGTTTTGTTGGTTTTATAAAAATAGTTAATCAGTTGCATTTTGTTATAGAAAAACAGTAGTAGTGAATTAATAAACGTCAGAGAGATTTAACTAGTAAATAATTACTGTCGTGTGTTATTTATATTGTTTCAAAACGTTTAAAAGTTTACAGTCCATTTTTAAATTCAAAAGTGATATTCGTCAAGCGTCAACTTGACACATTTTATGATAAATTTTTAAAGTTTGACATAACGAATAGCCTACTAGCAATCACTCGAATTTCTAAGCGTATGGATACGCCTTGCAGGGGATGATTTTAATTTTTTTTATTGAACTAATAACATTGGCGCAATTTAACAATAGAGAAAAACATTTTCAAATTGTTCGATTTATTTGTCAGAATTATTTTGGTTTCGTATGACGGTTGTTAAAATATTATCATTTATTTGACAGTGCCCGTATAGAAGCGACTTTTCTTGGCATCAGAAATTTGCCCACATTACACAGAAGGACGTCTTCGGGAGCAGACAATCAGCATACGAAAGCGGAACAAAATCTATCGAACCGTTCTCGAGTTATTCGCAATATACAATATTTTTTTGAAAAGTTTGACGCCCTCTGGCGCCCATATGAGGCACTTTTGGTTATAAGTAAATTGGTGTCAAACGGTCTATTTTGAGCCAGAGAACCTCTGGTAAAGCCATGTACACACCTTTCAGAAACATCCATAGTATGCGTAAATTAATTATGACGAAGATACCATTGCAGCAGCAAGAGGAGTTAACCAGCAGATAAGTTACATAAGTAAAGATCTGATAATTAAGGTAATCCTAAAATAATTGATTATATCCATGTAAGGCAAGAAGTGACAAGATCGAAGAACCAACGCCGAACAAGGAAGAGTAACAGCTGTAATGAAGTTAAAAAAGCTGTGAGTAACGATTTCACTGAATTTTTTTTTTTACGCGGTAATCATTCTAAAATAAATAAAGTAAGTTTGCGTTTAAAAGTTGATAGAGAACATTAATTAATCGAATCTGGCTTTAAGTTATTATAGGATGTGCATTGTGCATATATCATACGAAAAAGACGGCGGAAAAAAGAGTCTTGACATTATGCATTATTCACATCCGTTCTAAATTTTATCTTATTGTAAAAGTACGATGCAGTCATTGTTAATAATATTTTATGATAAATCCGGAGTGAGTGAAGGACTCTGCGTCGCGCCATGCACAGCCAGCCTGCACACTCGACAAAGTGTGGAATATGTTGTAGTCGCCGAACACCATATACAGTGACCGGCAAAGAGTTTGCAACAAATAGGAAAAAAATTCTAATTGAGATATCCGAAAATTTCTTTTAGCAAATGAATTCAGCTTACCAAATGACAAAAAGAAGCACTTTGACAAATGTCATGTGACCACTGTCATGGCGGCAAATTTAAAAAATATCCCTTAAATATGAAAAAGTGAGGTTAGATGACAAGATATTTAAAATTCCTAAAAGAAAAGTTATTCAGAATTAGATTATACGTCTATGTCCAAATTTTCAAAAGAAAATAACGACTTTTCAAAAATATCAGTTTTTCGGCATTTTTCCGGAAATATTGATAAAACAAAATTTTTTGCGTTTGATTTGCATAAAACACAATAAAACCAACAAATAAACTTCACAATCAAGTAATTTTATTTATTACTCTACCAATGAACGGTAAAAAACAAAAAACATTGTTTTTTTAAGACGGACTTTGTTGCAATGGCCTACAGAAAACAAAAGGTTGAAATTACAACAAATTTAGAATTATTTTTAAATAGTCCTGAAATGATCAATTCTTCTATTCTAAACCCAATTTAAACAATTTTTTTACAATATTGATTGGATAATAAGCTCATACAAAAACATACAAACAATTTCCGGAAAAAATACCGGAAAACTAATATTTTTGAAAAGTCGTTATTTTCTTTTGAAGATTTGCACATAGATGTATAATCTAATTCTGAACAACTTTTCTCTTCGGCATTTTTCAATATCTTGTCATCTAACCTCACTTTTTACATATTTAAGGGATACTTTTTAAATTTGCCGCCATGACAGTGGTCACATGACATTTGTCAAAGTGCTTTTTTTGTCATTCGTTATGCTGAATTCCTTTGCCAAAAGAAATTTTCGGATATCTCAATTATAAAAATTTTTCTCATTTGTTGCAAACTCTTTGCCGGTCACTGTATAAATCGCATACAGCTATTTTGCAGGAATTGTACTATCGGTTTATCGTTCTAAAGTAAATAGTTATTATAAATTATGTCACAATAATTAAATTTTAATAATATTAAAGATTCACATAACATTTTTTAAGAGTCTTCTGTACCGTCCATTTCCCATGTAAAATTCCTATGTCACGGGCGCCAATCTCAAGGGTACAGTTTTTAATAAAAGTAATTTTCGATTTCACTCTCATAAACATCGATTAGTCACGCAACCTGCACTAAAATTTAATTCTACATCCATTTCTGCCGTCAGAAATGGTAGCTGCCATTTGAAAAAAAAGTATTTGGCCGGCTGAACCTCTAGAAATCAATACACAAAAAATAATTTATTTATCTTCAATGGTTTCGCGTTAAATGTTATTTACATGACACATGTCTTGACAATATGATGGCGCTGATCATAAAATTTAATGTGGAATTGAAATAGTATCGTGTCAAAATAGGGTGATTCCATTAAAAAAACAAAGATGGCGTTTCCTTTATATCCAGAAGTGCCGCCATTTTGAAAATATTTTAGTTAGACTTAGAGAAGTCGATTATGGTCATATAGCAAATTTCAAATTTTTATAAATTTTCACCCTGTATATTGTAAAATAATGGAGCCGTTTATCAATTCTTATTGTTAGTGGGTCGGTGATGGTAAAAACAAAAGCCTTCTTCTTCTAAATAAGCTACTAAACTAGTAGTTCTTTAAAATTCTTTACTCTTCACAAACTGCTTTTAACTATAACTTTAAGGCTTACACAGGGTGCTCCATAGCTCTATCTCATATCTTTGGCATCTTCAAACATTTATTTTGCATAGAAAAAAAGTTACACTCTAAAGTTGCATTTTTTAATAGATTACATATTTGAATTTACATTAAAAAGACCGGGAAAATGATATAATAAGACAAATAAATACGTAACTATGCGACACTGTGTATATTTTGCCTTTCTACCTGAAATACATATTCCTATTCCATAGTGATAGTAATGGGTTATCATTTACTCGTAGATGACAATGTAAAAGTTCGATGACCACTTTGTTTTGTCAATGAAACTAAGCTTTAAAAGGAAACTAATGTGAGATATAATAGTGATAACAACTGTATGAACGATAAGAATGATGATGATAATTCATTGTTTGCAAATCAGTCACCCCAACAAGTTTAAAAAGCTGTGTATACAATTAATCGTTATGTAATACATGAAAGGTAATAAAGAGATTAATTTATCAAAACTGTTAAACAAATAGATGAGCAAGTGTAAACAATCTTAAAAGAACATCATTAAATAAATAACAAAAGGGTGATAATATATATATATAGAATACTAAATCCGCAAAAAAATATTTTGAAATCTGTTTCCTTTCGTGTGTTTATAGAAAACTATTAAAATAAATTGTTGCGCATTAACGTCAAACTATATCATACGTTTTAAAAAAGAAAATATTCCCATTGGGAGCTACAGCACCAAAGGAAACGGCAATGATATACACTCAGTTCTTCACGGGAAGAAAACATTCTGCCGATTCGTTTCGCTTCAATTTCCCAAAGTGTAAATAAAATATTTAAAAGTTAGAAGTCAACATTAATACTGATAAAACCTTGTAAAATACGGTTATTAATTAAAATTAACTATACATTCGTCATATTTCCTGTCATTATATACAACTTTTAACATCCGCATCAGTAAAAACAATCAACGTTCAAAATTCTATTGAATTGATTTTGACAAAATAATGTATAGGTTAATCGAAGTTACCACGAATATTAAGTAATTAGCTGATTTCCTAACTGATGCAATTAATCTTGTAAACACGATTAAGTCTTGAATTTAGCCATTAACACTTCGAATGGAAAAAGCAATATTATTCTAAAGGTTACAGTAATTGGATAGCCATTCTATTAGATAATGAGCCTATATTTTGCCATGGTGATTAAGGGGGACGCTAGCGCTCACTAAAATCGCGAAGGTTAAAATTTTAGATGCACCTAAATGCAGGCAACTAATTATACATAAATACAAAACTTCAGTAAATGCAAATGAACAACAAAGACACGTATATATGCACTGTTTAATATTCGATGCTTCTCGTAGGTAGTTCGTTGCTGTTTACCCAAAATAATTTTCTATTGACCTTGGCGCCATTACTTTCTTATTTAGTTATTCTTTTGTAATTACATATTTATTTCATACGAAATTATGAAAGTTGTGATTAAAATTGGCTGACATCCTGCTTTACACCCCTACTGAAAGACTCAATCTAGGTTGAGAAAACAAAAGAAAAACGAGCATTAAAAAGGAGTTTCAATATAATCATATAATCACTTTTAATAGATAATTAAATACTATTACAGTAATTAATATTTAAAACCATACGTTACTGGTAGCTAATTATGTTTCAATAAATAACAATAGGTACTTAGGATACTGATTTTCATAAATACAGACATTACCAACTTTAAACAACAGTGCTTTTCAACACTTACGCGATAACCATTATTGTAATTATTATTGACCGTATATTGCAAGTGAGTGAAAATGGGAAGAAAATACGTAAAGAAGAAAAAACTATCTGCTCCTACAAAAAGCAGGCGTTTGATAATGAAAAGAATATGGACTGACAGGTACGCTATATTTTTTATTTTAATTATTTATTTATAATTATACTATTGTATAAAATCCGATACAAATAAAAATGTTTTATCTTTAGAAATTCTTGAAACTTTGAACAATTCGGAAATCGGGAGTGTTCCACAAACTGCAGTATTCGTAATGATGTTGACGGTAGAAATGATGGTGTTCAGAAAAATATTCAAGTAAGCGATGAATTTATGAGAAATGACAACGAAGAGTTATTTATAGAAAAGGAATCATCGTCAGTTGTGACTAAAACCAAAGAAATTGAAATTTCTGGTAGAAGAATTGTTAATATAAAGTATTTTTTTTAGATACGTTGAAATCTATAAAAACATTCAGGTTTTGATTGTTCTTTGAAAGATCTGGATATTATAAAAGAAACAAGAATTGGTTTTTTGAAAGCATTTTGACAATGAAATGCCAAGTATGTGGATTAGTTGAAAAATTGCTACGGAAGATCCAGAATCAAATCAAAAATTAATATGTTGAGTGTTTCAGGAGCAATATCTGTAGGAATTGGATACGGACAAATGTATGAATATTTCTCGTCTATGGACATACCTTGTATGGCCAATACTACATACTCAAGGTATTTTTAGACTTATCAAAAAAGATTGAGGAAATTACATGGGACACTTTTAAAGAAGCTGGAGTGGAAGAAGCCAAATTAGCTAAACTTGAAAGGAAATGTTGATGAAGCTGGGGTACCAATTATAAGTGTTATAGTAGACGGTGCATGGTGTAAAAGATCGTACAAAACAAAGTATAATGCATTGTCTGGGGTTGTAAGTAAATATTTCACATAAATGGTTTTTTGTCTAATAAATTATTTACATTTTAGGTTGTGTTGTAGGTGCTAGAACAAAAAAATATTTATTTTTGGGTGTCAGAAACAGATATTGTGTGTTGTGTACAAAATATGAATCTACACGAGAAAAATCCCGTGAACATATTTGTTACAAAAAATTGGGACAAAGCTTCAACGGCTATGGAATCCGATATAATATTGGAGGCATTCAAAAGTCAAAGGAAATGTACGGTGTTATTTATGGACGTTTAGTAGGAGATGGGGACAGTAATGTTTATAGTAAATTAATAAGTGCTGCACCGTATGGACCTACTTTCCATATAGAAAAATTGAATGCAAGAACCATTTAAAGCGTAATTATGTAAGCAGATTAATGAATTTAAAATCAAATACTTCCTTTCCTATCGAAAGCCGGAAACTTCTTTGAATCCAAAATAGATAACTTGCGAACTGGTGTGACTAGTGCAGTAAAATATTGGATTAGTAATAAAGATCCTTTTAAGAAAAAATAATAATGTATCTTAGAGATGACATATTTGAATGCACCTCATCACATATTCGGAGACCACAAAAGATGCCGCAATTACTTTTGTACGGAAGATAAACGGAAAACGAAACAAGAAACGGGCGAGTATGTTTCTATTATTTGTTGATTTTTGTTTTATATAAATTGATTTTATTTACAGGTTGATAACATTCCGAAACTGAAAGCTACTAATATTTATAATGAAATTATGAACTGTACAAAGAGGTTGAGTGATAATGCAAGCAGTTTACTCCATAATCTGATACGAACATTGCAGAATGTTATAAATTCATTGGTAGCAAAATTTGTAGGGGGAAAAAAGAGTTAATTATGCCTTAAAAAGATCGTACAGTACTAGATGCCATGCTGCTGCCATATCATTTAATTCATTTGGACAGTACCATTCATTAATTCGAAATAAATATGGCGATGTTCCTGGTCAATTTGCAACAAAGTATTTTAATACCATTAAGAAACGAAAACTTCAGAACAAGAAGAAAAATTTTGGTAAGGGTATATCTACCCATCATATCAACTATAACTTTTAATTATATACTCGTATTTGGCCGCCGCTTTTTCTATAATACCCAAAGTCCAACTAAGTACTCCAATACGCCCTCGGGGCTCTTTCAATTAGCAAGCGTACCCCCTGTCTATCCCATTGTATTTGTGCTACACGTAACTTTAAGTGTACGTACATAAATATTTATATGTAGTTAGAATTTTGTCAAGGCGGCATCTATTATAAATACAGTGAAGTAATTATTACATTTTGAGTGTGTTTTTTTATTGTTTTTTAAGTACCTCATTTAAATCTATGAAGCAATTTGTTACTACAATACAATTCTATAAGACGTATTAAAATAAAATAGTAGTTCATCATATTTTTCAAGTAATAGACGCCTGAAGTTATTTTAATTTTTTCTATTAAAAAACATAGTTATCAATTTTTTATTATAATAGCGTTCTTCGTAATACTGTGTACAATTATAATTTGCTTGGTTATTCAAATCGAGCCAAAAATAACTGAGTATTTTTGTTTCAAAAATCGCATTGCTACTTTCTTTAAGGTTTTTGGTTTACTATTTTTAGCAGGGTAAAAATTTTTAAATTTGTTTATGATAGTGCCTTTCGTTATTATTAAATACCTACAAATTGATATAAAATAAGCTGTATTTATATTTGTACATACATCTGTATTTTTGTTTCTAAAATAATGATACTCGCTAGCGTCCCCTTTAATGCTAACAAAGTATTTGGTCGTTGTATTAGTAACTAACTTGTTCATTATAGGTATAAGAAAGTAACTCAAATACCGTTAAAAAATAAAAAATAAATTATGTGTAACTACAAGACCACGCGAAACAACACCGTAATTTACATAGCAAAAAGTTAAAAAGTGTAAGTTTAAACAATTGTATTGCTAAATAAAATTGTCTGAGAACATGTGATTAACAAAACAAACAGCATGTAGCTTATTATTAGAAACGCTTAAGGTATTTAAACTATAAATAAACCTATTGCGATACTGTTTACAATTATGTACAATTTAACGAATAAAAATTGGCAAGTGAATATTAACTGAATATACAAGAATTGTATGTACGTACGATTGCACTATCTTAGCAAACAAATAAATTGAAATCTATCGTGTAGGTGCATGGAGATAAGAGTATATATTTTAATTTATATTTTATTTGAATTTATAATAAGAGAAAACATTGCAGATAGTCGGATAATTGATAATCAAAATTTACCTCGTAATTAACTTTTGTAATTACCAAAATACTAAGTGGAATATTTCGTGTTGACTAGAAAGGAAGAGACAGAGAGAGGGAAATTAAAATTGTTAAGTACTGTTACTTTTCATATAATTAAATAAAATTAAAACTTATAATTGATATACATGGCAATATTTGAAAGTTGAAACGGCTTCAAACTCATGACAAGTGCTACTTTTTAAATAACTTTTTTATAAGAAGACTATAGTTTCATTATGATAGAACTTTTATTCACAAACGTAGTCTCAAAAATTTTTGGATAAATATGAATAAAACAAACTGAATTTAGGTTACGAATCACTCGGAGCGTTTCGCGCTGAACCATACATCATGTCGATACCAACAAACGTAAAAGGGTATACAAAGTATGCAAGGGCATAAAAGATTTTGTTCGAAAAATAAAACTAAGATCTAAAAGTGTATAGTAAGTGTCGCAAAACCGATAAAAGAAATATATGCAAGTGTCATATCTACTGTTCAAGACCGTCCGTTGAACGCTCGCTGCCTTGAAAATCGCTTGAAAACGTTTCAAGACTGAAATTTTGCTCGAAAAGGCGAAATTGCGTTTTAGAAAAAACATTTGATATAAAAGTTACAGTTAATGAAATTTCCAACAACTGTCTTACAACTTCTTTGTATTTTGTAATATTTTGTATTCTCTGACCTAATCTGATCTGTTTTTCATTATTTTTCTTTGCTATTTCTATGACCTACTATTTTTTCGTCGTTGTCGTGACTGGCGCTTGGACCAGTCCATTATATGTCGTCTTGGAATGGCTATGCTATTGTATTTTATGTACTTATTTACCTTCTATAATGTTTCCACACCTAATTAATATTATTACATATGAATGCTAAGTGGGTAAGGGTTGGGGTAAGGGTTTTTTTCCTAAACCTTGAAGCAAATGCTTTGCCAAGACGAACCAATCCACAATTGTACACGGTTTCGTCACCACACTATACAGGTTTATACTGATCTTCTGGGGCACCATACATAACACTTTTATCACAATACAATATTGAAAATGTACCATACGAATAAATAAATAGTATGATTATTATTCTTAAAGATATAGTTAAATAAAAGCATGACCACGCATCATCAGTGCGACTATTTAATTACGCTGTAATCAAAAAATTGTTCATACAATAGTTTCACCAGAAAAAATGTGTTAAAGTAACAGTTTTAAAAATATTAAATATAAATGAACAGTGCAGTAGGCTAAATGTCCTTTTTATATGTTTAGATTATACCCAAAATCTAATCAAACCTCCCGTATTATAAAAAAAGTCTATGAACTAAGTTTAATTAAAATTGATGGTTTTCCGAATATGTTAAAATTTTCGGTTATCCCTTCTTATTTGTAAAGATGTGAAAAAAAATTGTTAGTTTCACTTATAATTGCACAATAAGTGTAAAGTAAAAGTAAGTAAGTGAAGTATACACATGCGAATTGCGAAGTTTAATTCGCAAGGAAGGCATGAAAACCCTTCATACACTTACGTCATATAATATTGCATTAATGTCAAAAGTAGCCATATTCACACGCATTTTTCTTAATTAAGCAATTATTATTTGGGAGGTCAAGGATTTTATCTGAACGGGTAATCTAAAAGTTCAATAAGAAGCTAAACTCCACGTTCCGTACGGTGATACCTTCCACATAAAATAAATACGTGAGATCGTCCAATCGCACTCAACGAGTCATGTCTACGATTCATGCGGTTTGATATAAGTCAAAGCTATTAAGAATAGATAAAGAATAATCTGAATTAAGGGTACAAAGAGGGTATTTTAAAACAACTCTAACGAATTTCAAAAATATAAAAATATAAATATTAGTAAGGAATCTGATGTCATTATTAAACAATTGTAAACCAATTTTATAAAATTGAACCTTTAATTGCGTAGTAGAAGAGAATCTGAGCGATCAAGGTAACTGTGGTCCAGGACAGCCAGTTCCAATTAATGACGTAAACAGACCAATTCTCGAGGCCAAGATCAGTATCTGATCAATGGTGTAGAAACGAAGGAAAATCTTGTAACCCCCGTACAGCTTGCAGAACTATCAATAAAACTTGTGCTTCTGCTGACGGCTAGTCATCGTTAGCAACGTTTGGAGTGGTGTATCTTGAGCCTGGATTGGGACTTAGAATAACGTCAGATGTGGAAAACTCCCAATGTAGAGTTTTCTGGTGAGAGGCATGTGCCCACACTGTGTTGGTATTCATCCAAGATAATCCATTCCTCCCTGGAGCTGTCGTCGTACTAGAAAACCATGGGGAATCAATTGAATTGCCCCAACCATTGCCAACTACTCAAAATTTTGTTCAGATTCAACAATAACTCTGAATTGGATTAAAGCACTACCAAACCATTATAATACATTTGTGGCAAACAGTCGCTTAAACTCAATCATATACAAATTTTAGTCATTTAAGTCATGTACCAAGTCATAAAAATCTAGCCGATTTAGTTACGCGTGATACCACCGTTCAATATTTACTTAATTGAAATGTATGGTGGCACGGGCCAAAATGGTTAAAACATGAATTTGACCAACAAAAAACGACATGCCTGGTACCAACGTCAAACTAGTTTAGCCGATTTAGTTACGCGTGCTACCACCGTTCAATATTTACTTAATTGAAATGTATGGTGGCACGGGCCAAAATGGTTAAAAGATGAATTTGATCAACAAAAAACGACATGGCTGGTACCAACGTCAAACTAGTTTGACTTAAATTATAAGCAATGTAAGACATCAAATTCCTTAAATAGCCCTCTTTCTGTTAATGAATCGGACAATTTCGTCATAACACCTAATTTTGTTGTAGATTTGTAACTTGTTATTATACAAAACACGGAAAAATAAATATGAGTTTATATGAAACATGAAGTAGTAATAAATTGTGGTGATAATTCAGCAGAATATAAACATTACGAAACGAAATTGAAAGGTTAAAAGAGGAGTTAGCGATTTTCAATTGTACATAAAGATAAAAAGAATAATGTTAATTTATTTGCAATAAACAACAATGTAAATTGTAAATAAAAATCTAGCCAAATATTATATTATTTTCTTGTATAAAAACTTAAAAAGTCAAAATGGACAAGTGAAAAATTAGAATTAGTGGTTTTAAGGTAAAGTTTAAAACTTAAATTTCACGAAACATCATTATAAAAATATTAACTAAGTGTAACAATTCAGTAAATAAAGTTTAATAAGAGCATTTAAAAGACCCGTCAAATATATAGAACTGGCCGGTTGTGCTGAGCTATGTTGACCGGTCAAACTATAGAGTTGGCTGTTTTCGAGCTAACATGACTGAGGTCAAAAAGAATTCAAAATTTTTAGGAAAACGGGTTTGTCATCAGTAAAAAAAGTCAAATTTTGTCATTAAATCTCTTTTATTGATAATACGAATACGTGGATGATAAAGTAGTACCTACAGAAATCTTCATTGATAAAAATTTGTCATTGTACTATCCCAAAACATACCCTGACACGCCTTGACCTCATTAATTGTTACAAATGAGCATGAAAATTGCTTCATAATAGGGTTACAATGACGATGGCTTCCCTCCTTTCGTGACGAGTACGCGTACAATTGCATAAAATGCTTTCGAGTAAATCCCGCAATTTTGACGTATTTAATCAATATCTCAATTTTTTAATTGTGGTGTGGATTTCTGTAGTGCGTTTTTAAAAGAGAACAGAAAAGGTCGAGGTGCCGTACTAATAAAATTTGCTTGCTTGTTTATATGGTTTTCTGCAAGCAATATTCAGGAAATGGGTCGAACTTTTTTGGTGCAAATTTTGAATTAAAATAATCGTACAAACTGTTAGACAAAAAAGGATTTCATAACAAATTAATTATTAGAGAGAAAAAATATATCAAGGCACTTTAGTTCTCCTGAAGCTCCTTACTGGTGTGAATTCTGAGAAAGTGGTGTTAAATCTACAAACACCCATTTAAAGTTTAACATTTAAACAATTTTATACAACTTTGACACAAACTCCATGATCTAATGATCCCTAATTGGTAGATCTTACAACTGCTGCTCCGGATTCGCATTTAATGGTTATTCCAGAAAATCGCTTATAAAAATACCCATGAGTACAACAGGTCGTTGGATTAGCGAATATTTTGTACACTCAAATCGTGTAATAAATAAAAGCGACCTAGCAGTACTTCAATAGTAGGTGCAATGGCGGTGCTAATTTTGTTCTAAATATTATGAAATTTTTCATACTGCGAAATCTGAATTGACGAAATTTTTTCCGTTTTACTTTATACTTATGTCGGACATAAATTAACTAAAGTGAAAGTAATATAATCAAGTAAAATAATGTTGATGTCCTTTCAATTTAGTATGTAATATAATTAATAATTATACAGGGTGTCACAATATATGTATTACAGCCTGAGAGGGGTTATAGAGGGCAATAAAATAAACAACTTTTTTTTAGTAAAATTTTTTATGTTAGACAAATAGTTACGCCAAAATGGCGCCCCAAAGTCAAAAATTAAAATTTTTAATGACTTTTGACTGTCCTAAAACAATTGAAAAATAATCAATAGTATTTTATAGTATGTTTTTTGACTATGTCCAATTCAAATTTGACAAACATTTTAATCTAGAGAAAACTCAAAATACTGTCGCCATATTATTTATTTAAAAAACAATTGCGGTAGCTAACATTAAGCATTGTTTTTTGCACTTGCGTTACATTGTGTCGATTTTTATGATTATTTAGTTGTTTGTTTGTAGTTTTCATTAGTTTTATTTTTGTTACTTATGTTGATTTTTGTGATTATTTAGTTGTTTGTTTATAGTTTTATTAGTTTTGTTTTTGTTAGTTGTTTTTGTGGTTATTTAACTGTTTGTTCAAAGTTTTTATTAGTTAATTCATTTCATTTAAATAATTATAATTTAGATGTTTCATTAATCTTATTTATTAAATTAATTATAAAATGAATTATTCTAACGAGGAGATGGAAGAAATGATTGTTATTTATGGAGAAGCAAAACGTAACAGAAGAGAAGCTCAAAGAATCTATTGACAACGTTTTCCCAACAGAAATGCACCGAGTCATTCAATTTTAATAGATTGTATAATAGACTTCGAACTACAGGAAGTTTCCAGCGAGGTACGTTCCATATTAACTAATCATAATTTGTTTCAAAAAAGCATTTTTTAGGATCTGCTGGTCGTCCACGAGTAGCTAGGACTGCTAACTTTGAAGCAGAAGTATTACGTCGCGTTGAAGATAATCCGAGCACAAGCACGAGAGCAATAGCGAATAATTTAAACTCAAATCACAGCACTGTGTGGAGAGTCTTGCATTAACAACTTTTGTATCTCTATAATCTTCATTCCGTGCAAGCATTATACCCAGGTGATGAAGATGCTCGAATAACATTTTCTTGTTGGATTCTTCGGCGCTTGCGTGAGGATAGACATTTTACTCAACATATTTTATTTACGGATGAAGCTTCTTTTTCAAGAGATGGAGTAGTTAATCTGCATAACCTCCACAAATGGGACGAAGAAAATCCTCATGCTTTTATTCAAAGGAGCCACCAGCGACAATTTCGAATAAACGTGTGGGCAGGTATTATTGGCAATCATTTAGTTGGACCTTATGTTTTACCAAACCGGCTTACTGGGAACGTATATCTAATTTTCCTTCAAGAGGTGTTACCAGTACTGTTAGAGGAAATTCCTTTGCGGTCACGTCAACGCATGTGGTTCCAGCATGACGGTGCTCCGTTTCATAACTTTGTGTCACTTAGAAACCATCTAAATGAAGTTTATGGGCCACGATGGATAGGGAGAGAAGGTCCTGTTGCGTGGCCTGCAAGATCTCCAGATCTTACGCCACTCGATTTCATTCTTTGGGGGGTTTTAAAAAATACTGTTTACGACGGTACCCCAATTGAATCCGAAGAAGAGCTAGTAGCGAGGATGGTTTTAGCATGTGATCAAGTTCGCGAACAACCTGGAGTAATACAACAAGCCATCATAACAATTTCAAAGAGATGTAGACGCTGATGTCTAAGAAATAGAGGAGGGCATTTTGAATGATAAAAAATGACTATAATATGATAACCAGTTAATAAAAGTCTGAAAAATTAAATTAATATAATATAGTATACATATTATCTACAGTAGTAAACAGATTAACAATAGGACAAAACAAAGGAAACAAAGGTGTGGCTGCAATTTTCACTTATACTTTACAAAATAAATTCATTTTTAATCGTCAGCACACGATACAGGGTAATAGTGATTTTTTGTAACATTACATTAGACGTTACTTCAGAACATTTATACTATTATTATTATTTATATTAATTTTTTGCGACTTCATTTTTGTAAAATTGTTAGGCCGGAATTACAAAGAAGTTATTGTAATTTGTATCAGGTTGTTTAATAGTCAGGTATTATTTAAAATATACTTAACAACTAAAAAAGTCATTTTATTTGTGACTAGTTTCGGCCGATTCTAGGTCATTATCAAAAATTGTTAACTAAAATCTAATACACATGATGGTAAAACATAGTAAACTAGTAATTTTTTTTTACATAATTAAATTCGTGGGTTGGAGCCTACATTTGAGCCTACATTCTTGGAAGACTAAGTTGAAAACCATTATCACACATCCGATCATTATCAAAATGTTGATTTTAGTTAGAAATCAACTTCGAAATTCATTGTATTTCATTGTTTTCAAATATAGTTTTTAAATACGTAAAAAGAAATGGTCAGATATGGATGGCGTACCTTGCAGTATCCTAAAAAATGTCGTGGAAATAATTTCTACCCCGCTCTGTAAAATAATAAACGCATCTTTTACAGAAGGTAGATTTCCTACTGCATTAAAAGTGGAAAAAATTGTACCACTGCATAAAAAGAACGACAAAGACCTTATAGTAAACTATCGTCCAATTTCCGTTTTATCAGTATTTTCTAAAATCATTCTTATCTCAACTGAACACTTATTTAAATAAATTTAACATAATTAATAAAAATCAATTTGGTTTTCGTAAGAAATTGTCTACTACAGACGCATTAATAAAGCTTTTTCAAAATATAATGTCATGTATTGAACAAAAGAAAAAAGTGGTCAGCATTAATTTTGACTTTTCAAAAGCCTTTGACACTGTCCACCATAACATTCTGTTTAATAAATTGGACAAATACGGAGTTCGAGGCACTCCACTTAATTGGATCCAAAGCTATGTGACAAATAGGTCTCAATGTGTTTCCTGGAATGGAGCAATTTCAAATACCAAACATCTAACAAGAGATGTACCACAAGGGAGCATATTGGGGCCCATATTATTTATTATATATATAAATGACTTATCTACCAAAGTACCAGTTGAGATAATACAATACGCAGATGATGTGTCTTGCGTAGTTTCAGGAGATAGTTTCAAATTTTTGGGAATAATATTCGATAAAAAACTTACATTTACGTCACATTGTGGTAACGTTATAAAGAATATTACCAAAACGTGTTATCTTATAATTAGGCTAAGAAACTTTGTATCTGTTGAAGTTCTTAGATTAATATATTTTGGTTATGTACAATCTCATATTCAATATGGAGTCCTGTGTTGGGGCCATTTAAGTGATGCAAAACGAGTTTTTTGTGTTGCAAAAAGGATAGTAAGGTGTATCCTTAATGAACCACAGACAGCCTCATGCAGGCCGTTATTTAAAAAACTGAATATTCTTCCTTTCCCTTCTATCTTTATAATGCAATGTCTACTTTATGCTAAACAAAATTGTAATTTCTTAAAAATAGTTTACGATCATAACAAAAGATATGACACTCGGTTTAAAAATCGGAAGCACTTGTATTGCCCCAACATCGAACAGGAATTATTTCATAATAGTTTTATGTATCAATCGATACAATTGTACAACCTCTTGCCACCTAATATTAAAACTCTTAACTGTATAAAATATAAAAAAACAATATTTAAAATTTTAATGTACAATTCTACTCTAGTGTAGAATTTAAAAATCTGATTTCTTAAATTAATCTTATAATTATTGTTAATTATTATTTTGTATACATCCTTTTGTGACAATGTCTATACATCATTATGTGATCTGACAGGCAATAAAGCTTTATTATTATTATTATTATTATTATTAGTGTAAATCTTATTATTTACTACAATATTTATTTTCAATTTATAAATTAGTCAAATGATGTTATTAATTTTTTAATCTAGTAATAACTATTATGTTATCTTTTGTTATTACCACATTTTTTAATAATTGTGATCGTGTAACTATGACTAAGTAACATGTTTTATACTATTAACTGAGAAGATTTATAACTTGATGAAAGTCTGGTGAAGAAAAATGAAATAAAAACTTTCTGAAAACCTAGGTAAAAATTCAAGTCTCTCATAACTGTTTTATTTCTGAACCCCTCTAATGAAAAAGGATTTAATCTACAATAAATTAATTCATGCCTACATTTTTGTTTTTATCCTTAAATAAAAATTTTATTTTTAAAGTTATCAAAAATAGGTTTGATAGTTACACGGTTTGGTAACATACGCACGTTTACAAATTTTTGTTAAAACTGGTTGACATATTGAAACATTGAAAAAATGAAAATTTGTACGAATAGTCTCTAAGTATAATTGAATTGCGAAATGTGGAGTGTTTTTTGGTAGATTAAAATGAATTATTTTTAACACGGGTAAATTAATATTTACGTAATAAGGAACCATTTGTAAAAATTATAATTACATCTTGGTCGCCTTTGTAATTCCTATTATTTTTAGGTTGTTTATTTAAGTATTAAATTAGATGCTAAAGTTTTAGCTTATAAATTAAATAAATTTTAATTTTGACATTTCATTTGGTTTTAGGGGAGTTTAGAGACGATTCTTGCAAAATTTCATAATATTTGAACGCCATTATTTTTTTATTTTTTTAAATTTAAAGTCGTACAAAATTTTTATTTTTAAAGTTATTAAAAATCTGTTCGACAGTTACATTTAATAATATTTTAAAGTACACTTTTGTAAATTTTCATCAAAATTGGTTGACATTTTGTATTTCGACAAGAATCGACCGTGGCCATTTTTTTTTAAATTTTCAAAAATCAACTGCACCATTTTTTTTTGTTTATTTAGAAACCAATAAAACCAAATTTTCGTTTAAATCAAATTATTACATCAAGTACTTGAAAATTGAATCCGCCATTTTAAATTTTTCTAGATCAAAATTTTTGTCAAATTTGAATTGGACATAGTCAAAAACATACTATAAGATACTATTGATTATTTTTCAATTGTTTTAGGAATTTGGCCATTAAAAATTTATAAGTTTTGACTTTGGGGCGAAATCTTGGCGTAACTATTTGTCTAACATAAAAATTTTACTAAAAAAAGTTGTTTATTTTATTGCCCTCTATAACCCCTCTCAGGCTGTAATACATATGTTTTTTGAATTTTGTTTTTTTTTTTTCGATAAAAAGGATACATACCGCAGTACCTAACTTTCGCGCAACCTATTGAAATGAAAAATTACTGACTACTTGAAAATATTTTGACAAACTTTTGATATTTGACGTACTTCTTACATGTAAGTCTACATTAAAAATGTAACATCTATGCATTTGGTATAATAATAATTGTTATAAAGTGCGTTCCAATTAACACAAAATAAGGATTTCTAATGAGAACCCATATGTACAATGTACATGTATCTTGCGTACCCATTAAGTTGCATATTATAATTGACGTATCATCAAGTATTTTATTGTAACGTAACATCATTTGCAAGGTTTGCAACAAAACTGGTTTCTTCTTTAACGCGTAGGTATATAGGTCAATGTGGAAATTTGGATGTGGCTATGTTAAAAATGCGATAAAGGAAGTAGATAGAGACTACGTGTAGGACTCGGTGTGGGATTGTAAGAGACCGACTAATTTATACTTTTTTCTTTAATTAGTCATTAAATGCTGAACGTTTAGTTAACTTCTTCGATGGGAAACAAGTAAGATTTGCCTCTTTATAGATAGATTAACATTTTATCATTAAAAATTGTTCGTGAGTGATTGAACCAAAATGAAATAGTCCGTTTAAAATGCGGTCTCTGAGGTCTTCCGATATTACACCCTTCGATTATTAATTATTTATATATTATTAATTATTATAATTTATTTTGGAGTATGTTAAAAAAACTAAGTTTATAAAACAAGACTCAGAAATCGAGATGAACTTTGTACCAAAATAAGCCAAGCACACCAAAATTCAGCATCCCTGATCTTAGAGTGGGTAGCTAGATATTATCACATATAGAAAAACAATTGAAAAATGTATTCAAATAGACAGAAGAAATTTATTTGTATTAGAAAATTATTGTTGAATAGTATTTTTTAATTACGATTAGTAGAAGATAATCATTCCTCAGTAATATTTATTTTATTGAAATATTTGAATACATGACCCAATGACACTATTAAATTGTCGATTTGTCATGTTTTTACCTTCCATAGCACATTACTGAAAATTAACAAACTCGTTATAATTTTGAGTATAAAAAATTAGTAAAAAAATTAAAAGCGAATTTTGTCATGACAAACTTTTTCTAATACCTTTTTGTTATATCTCTAACGCGAAGCAAAATATTGAGAATTTGTCCTATTTGTAAATTTGCAGTAGTTTAAAGTTCAGATAAGTATCTGAAAAAAATGTGAGCCATCACCCTGTATGACTGGACAACAATTCAAATCTGTAACGAAAATATAGGGGTGTCTTCATCTAAAATGCGACACGCAGTAGATAAACAATGTTCACACATTCAACAAGGAAATACGGAAAAAAGGAAATGAAAGAACATTAACAAAATAATAATGGAAAAACTTCCTTTTCACATTATTAGTCTCTAAATTGTAAATGTACCTACAACTTCTATATGAACTAAATCAATAAAAAATTTAAATATTTTACGTTTATATAAATAAAATCCTGACTCTATTTCAAGTCTGTTTGGATTTAAATCAATCACAATTTTAATTAGATCATTTGAAAGTAATGTTGCAACGCATCTATACAATATCCAAGATTGCAATTTTAATCGTGAAGAAATTATTGAGATACTACATATTAGCAAAATACCTACATACGCATGAGATTTTTAACAATTACGAGTTGAAAATGCAAATTGCATTGACGTACGAACTTTCATCAGTAGTTATAAAACTTTGCCCTTCTCCTAAAGTAACGATTTTTTAGGTTAAAAAATCAATTATAGACTTGATTATCTGAACACGTATTGGACTTAAGGGAAAGTGAACTCGATATTAGCGATCAGCATGAAGAAACCCATTGATTTCATGTATAATACATTGTAGCCAATATGATCATTATTTTTAAAAATACATAAAATAAGATAAACTTGAATTTATATTCAAATAGCTATCCTTTCGAAATGCAGATTCTATAAATCAATAGTTGCATAATTCTTAAGTTGTAGAATAAAGAATCGTAGAATAGAGTGTTTGTTCTAAACTATGTTTAATTAAAATATACACATTTGTCCTATATTGAGAGGTTTTACTGTATTTAATTAAAATATTCAATAAAAAACAACGACGACAAATGAATGGCAAATATTTTGAAAGCTGTTAATGGTATTTATAAACAGAAGTATAAACACGATGTAAAGTGGAAAACAAAATTTAATTTAAATTTTAATGAAAATGTTGGTACCTACCATTCAATTCAAAAAATAGTTATTAATGATCCAGATTTAATTTTTTCAATAATTTAGATAGAGCTATTTCTAGGTAGGGTGGTGGCAAAATTGTATTGCATAATATTCAATTTTTATCCAAGCGAATGAAAACCATATTCCTGTATCTTGTTTAGTTTCGAAAGTAATTTTTTTTTGTGGCGAAAGAAGTCGAGCGAGACAGTGCAATCTGAACGATAGGTACACAAATAGAGCCTTCTACTCCAAGCAACATATTTATTTTTTTCTCGACCTTATCAAATGCGAATCCAAAATTATGAAACATTTTTGTAAAAACAAAACGGTAAAATCGTACATTGATTATGGAGATAAATAAAAGAACTACTGATTTTTATCATAATCTTATGGTAAAAGACCAGTAGCTCTTTTATTCTTCTTCACCTAGAATATTTATTGAATACCGTGAATCATTTAATTTAATTCTGTATACTATTTTTTACAATAATTTCTTATTCATTTTTTCTTTTAATTTTGAAATTACCGGAATGTCATTGTCTTTTTGATTATTTACTTATCAGTTGCGTTGAAATTTAGAGAAATATTAAACAGCCTGTCCGCGTAGTTCGTGGACCTTTGATATTGCCTATAAAAATAAGATTTATTCAAAATCAGTTCTTCAAGATCATTCAGTTCCTTAGTGGGTGTCCCACTTTCATGGACCACTTGCCAACTTTGACATTTTAAATGGAAACACATATTACTTATTTTTTGATCTAAATATACGTGAAAACTATGGGGACTTTAACGTATGTAACGAGTCTTACCCAAAAAGTAATACTTTTTGCGATATCGATTTTTAAACACTTTCTTAGGTCAATATCGGCATTCAGATATTTCAAGTTTTTCAGGTTATTATTTGAAATATCAAACTCAAATTTTATTCACACTACACCTTAGCTGTCCACGCTTTAAAATTGAGTAATAACTTGATAAAATCTAATGGAACACCCTATATATTTTCCCCTGACCGATGTAGAATTAAATTCCCTACGACTTTGCAATTGGTGTCTGTCTACCAAAACTCATTGATTAGCCGTGAACTTTGTTTTTTTTTTAATCAAAAATACACGTTTCATCAAAACATTTTTATTGACAACTCGAAATTATAAAATAGCTCATCAAAATTTACAACAACATTGCTGGACAGATTATTTCAAATAGCGGAAAGGAATATCTGAATAAGGAAATATGAGAAGAATTCCTGGTAAACGTGTCAGTATTTAAAATCTGTTTTTGATATCGTGCTGTACGCAATAAGAATGGAACTTGTTTATTCGTAACACCCGATTTACATGGGTCTTCAAAGCTCCAACGTTATCGGCTATTTGTCGTACTCCAATGGTAGAATTATCAACTGCTGACAACGATAACGATGTGAAATAGCATATCCTCTTCAGAGCAAACATGTTTCCTAATATTTTTCTCATAGTTGGCAATTATAGTTTTTTTGAATCTCAGGTCGAAGGTATTGTTGTGGTTCCTGATTATCTGCTTTATAATTATGAGCTGCCAATAAACAACTTCCATTCCCTTTTCCGGTGGAATAAACCATACTATTTCTGCTGTCGAAAACTCATTCATTATTAGTAACAATACAAAAATACAATAAAATTCTAATAGAACGGACAATTACTAACACAACCGTGACAATATTAAACTTTTGACATTCGCATTTCACCGCCTACTTAATGTTTCATAATAGTGGTAGACAAACATGTATAGCAAATGTGTAGAGAATTTAATTCTACATCGATCTGGCAAACAGTATACAGGGAGTTCCATATGATTTTACTAAGTTACGAGGATATATTGAAAAATTCTTAGCCTACTATAGAACCAAAAATTTCAATGTCAACATATTTTATTACTCAACATATTCTCCTCTTAAATTAGATACATTTATTACAGCGAACCTGCAACGTCTCTAGACCTTTCAAAAAAAATTTTTCTTCTTGCACTGCAAACCAGACCTCTACAGCTTCTATTACCTCTTTGTTGGAAGAAAATGTACGACCTTTTAAACTTTTTTTCAGTTGAGGAAAGAGGTGATAGTCGGACGGAGCCAAATCGGGTGAATAAGGGGGGTGTTCTAGTAATTCAAACCCTAAATCACGAATTTTTTGCATGGCAACATGAGATTTGTGTGAAGGGGCGTTGTCCTGCAAAAACAAAACACCTTTGGATAGGTTTCGCGTCTTTTCTCTTTAATATTTTCCCGTAGAGTGGTCAGTAATGTCGGATAGTAATCTCAAGTTATTGTTCTATCCTTATCCAAAAAATCAATCATGATTACTCCATGGCAATCGCAAAAAAACTGAAGCAAGAACTTTTCCAGCAGATTTTTGGACACGAAACTTCTTAGGTCTTGGAGAACCAGAGTGTCGCCATTCCATCGATTGTTGCTTTGTTTCTGGATCGTTGAAATGTACCCAAGTCTCATCCATAGTAACAATTCGGTTTAAGAAATCTACATCGTTTTCAAATCGAGCACAGATCAAACGCAATGCTTCTACCCTTGCACGCTTTTAGTCAACATTCAAACATTTGGGGATCCATTTTGCAGCAATTTTTCTCATGTCCAAATTGACGTGAACCATATGATGAACGCGTTCGTATGAAATATTCAGTGCTTCAGATATCCGTTTTAGCCCAATTTGACGGTCTGATAAAATCATGTCATGAACTGCATCGATATTTTCGGGGACTGACACAGAAATTGGCCTTCCCGATCGGTCATCATCTTCAATGGAAAATTTACCTCTTTTGAAGCTTGACGGTCGCATTCGAAGGACATTGATCACCAAGGGTATTAAGCATATCTTCGTAAATCTGCTTACCTCTTAACCTTTTTAAATACAGGTACTTGATGAAGGCTCGATACTCCAATTTTTCAATTTTCACAATTTCGGTGGACATCTTTTTTCATTTAATTTATTGCGTGACTCTGGTTTACTTTTTTGACGTCAAACTTTACACTGACACTTCTAATAAATTATTGTTCATTGCTATGGTAACGCAATATTTTGTTTATGCAAGGAACTGGTCTAGGCTAACTAGATATCAATACATCGTCGTATTTGTCATTTTCGATTACAAAGTTCGACCTTTTATTTTCTCATATACAGGGTGCCCATAATCTATCTCATAACATGGGTAACTTTCTTAATATGCAAAATAGGTAATCGGTTAAATTAGGAAAGTTGGGCAGAATTACAAGCAAAATGTTAAACTTTTTCAAATTTGACATATGTCTTCAACTTTTGAAATTTTGTGAAAAAACTGAAAACAGTCGATTTTTTAATGTTATCCTGTTCCACTACTACTTACTTTAGAACTGAACTAAAAATGACATCTTATACATATTTTTACGTAGAATTCGATAAAATTACTCAAAATGTCATAACCCTCTTGATTTTCGAGATATAACACAAACTTACATTTTTTTAAATGACAATCATAGTTGGCTGTGATCTTATTAAATAGCTTTTGTTTTTGCGATTTCATTGATATAAGGTTCGATATACTTTACTCTTGTATTTCTATTTAAATGCCCAAAATTGTGTTGTTGATACCATTAAGGAACAAAATGATTTACAAGTTAGTTAAACTTGAAACAAAAATTTATATTGACAATATAATACCACAAGTAGGTACTATTAATGGTTTGTAATTATGTTCTATTTCAATAATGTACAAAAGACATAAAAGTTCATATTAAATGTTCGAAATGGCCCCCGTTAACCAATATACACATCTGACATCTTCTAACCATCTCTCTATGCACTTTTTCCAAACTGCGAGGACGAATTCTTCTAATAATCAACCTAATTCTATCTTTTAATTCTTCTACATTATTGGGTTTTTCTTTGTACACCCTGTCTTTAACGGTTCCCCACAAGAAAAAATCGAGAGGTGTGATATCAGGTGTTCTTGCCGGCCAATTAAGAGGACCTGAATTACCGATCCAGCTCGGAAAACGTTCGGAAAGATATTCAGAAACAGCTCTAAAATTATGAGCAGGAGCACCATCATGTTGGAAATGAGTAAGATTTTGTACCACATTTAATGGCAGTTCATCTAACATGTCTTCCAAGTCATTTTGAAGAAATTCTAAATATCGCCTTCCATTTAAATGGTAATTGTAAAAGAACGGACCAATTATTCTGCTTCCGAGGATGCCACACCACACATTTATTAAAAAAATATGTTGATCTCGTCTCTCAACAGTAACATGAGGGTTGTTCTCAGACCAATAGTTATTATTATGTCTATTAAATACACCGTTATTGGTAAATTTTGCCTCGTCAGTAAATAAAATTCTGCGCGAGAAATATGGATCGTTGTCTGTTTCTCTTAAAACCATCGAGCGTAATTTAATCTTCTCTCTGAGTCGGCTGGATACAAGGTGTTGCCGATATGAAATTTATACGGCTTGAATCGATTTTGTTTTAAAATTAAACGAGCTTTTTCTGTAGAAGTACCACACTCACTTGCAATTTCACGGGTAGATGTTTTTGGTTTATAATTTACATATGCCAAAACTCTTTCTTCGTCTTCTTGATTAAACTTTTGCTTAGCTTTTGGTTTCATAAATGATCCGTATAGTTTTAAATTATTTTCCAGTTTGGAAAAAAGTCTTTTATCTGGTTGTCTTCTTTCCATATATCTTTGCAAATACATTTCACTGGCTTCATTACTATTTCTGTTGCTAGCATAATAACAAAAAAGCATGTCGTTTCTCTCTTCATGTGAATACATTGTTTATTTTGAGAATTTTATGTTTTTAAAATAAATCACCGTGAATAATACAACTTACTTATGTAAATCAAATTATTTAGTTGACGACACAGGCTTTTGTTTCAACAGGTTTTTGTTTGAAGCATTTGTTTCCATAGCCTGCCTGTGTATTATTTTGCAGCTTAATTGTATCAATAAACTACTTTTAGCATTTACAAAAAAAATGTAAGAGTAAAGTATATCGAACCTTATATCAATGAAATCGCAAAAACAAAAGCTATTTAATAAGATCACAGCCAACTATGATTGCCATTTAAAAAATGTAAGTTTGTGTTATATCTCGAAAATCAAGAGGGTTATGACATTTTGAGTAATTTTATCGAATTCTACGTAAAAATATGTATAAGATGTCATTTTTAGTTCAGTTCTAAAGTAAGTAGTAGTGGAACAGAACAACATTAAAAAAATCGACTGTTTTCAGTTTTTTCACAAAATTTCAAAAAGTTGAAGACATATGTCAAATTTGAAAAAAGTTTAACATTTTGCTTGTAATTCTGCCCAACTTTCCTAATTTAACCGATTACCTATTTTGCATATTAAGAAAGTTACCCATGTTATGAGATAGATTATGGGCACCCTGTATAATCGATGTAAACTATTAAATCATGGATAGTTAGGGTCGTTTAAGTGTGAATAAAATTTGAATTTGATATTTAAAGTAGTAACCTAAAAAACGTGAAATATCCGAAAACCGATATTGACCCAATTAAATGTTTAAAAATCGATATCTGGCTGTATGTATTTCATCTAAAAAAATGTCAAAGTATTGGAACGAAAACGTTTAGACCTATAAGCAAGGGATGTTTACCAAAGTGCTGATAGGAAACAACGATTTTGCAATATATAGGGTGATCTATTTAAAATTAATGTTGATTTTTGGAAGTGGGACGTAATTGCAAAATGTTTAAAATGTGCTTGTTACTAAATTGGCTGAAGTTTTTCTACACCACGCACTAGAAAATAAAAATTCAATATATCGAATTAATGATCCATCCAGTATACGTATATTTATACTGTAGTATGCTGTATAATTACGTATATAAGAATAAATTACATGTTTAATCAGCATCCATGACTTTGATGATACCATCAATCAATAAAATTCAGGTTCGCATCAAGTTATTCAAGATAAACCACTACTGTCAACACAAATATGGACAGTAACCGATTAACTTCAAACTAGGCTGAATCAATGGAACCTATGTTTAAGCTGAATCATATCGTAGTTCAACAAGTACATACATACTGAGAAATGCTTAAACAAGAAAAAAGAAAACATACCCTGCTCCGAGGAGCAATACTGCAACAGCTTTGAAGTGTGAGTAGGCAGTAAGCATGTGTAGTGGTAAAAATAAGGAAGACGCTATTTAGTCAAACTAGAATACTATAATAATGATCTCTCGGCCAGGGGTAGCCACCCCTTTAAAAAATCTTAATGGGGAATACGGAGTCTGGTGTTATTTGTTTGGAAGCTTACTTGTATCGTGGTATGTTTCAATCTCGGTTTCAATTGACTTTGTGTGGTGTTTGGATAATACAGGATGCTCTACCACCATGCCCTTGGTCATCAAGTTGCACATTATAAGTAAACTATGTTACTGGTAAACTAGTTACGTAAATATGATTTTCAATCGGTAAAAAAGCGAATTTCGAGAAACTTTCAGTCTCTAACAATCACTCCTCCCAGAGGGGTAAGCACCCCTTTAACAATTTTATTTTGGAAATGTATGAAATTGTTCTTTAATATTGAAGTTACAGCATTGTCAAGGCAATGCGATATTTTTTATTGTTCCTTTACTTACAGGGTGTAGAAACAGTTAATTAATAGTGCAGAAAAAGCAGACCACATTTTTTTATCCTCTTTATCACATGCTTTTTCAACTGATCTGATTTATTGGAAACGTCAATAATTACAAAATAATAATTTCCCTAGATTCAACAAATGTTCGAACTGTTTTCCGTCAACCTTTGCGTCCGATTAATTACAAAATGACCCAAAGTTGTCACTACCAGCTTCACTTTTCACTGGCCGGTTGCGGTTATGTTTGCTATCCTGTCAATATGCGTTTAAATACTCCATGAAGATGGCTATGGATTGGCGTTTTGTCCATCTTTTGACAATAAATAGTTCAAATGTCGACCGACATCTACGAGTTTCGTTAAGTGGTTAACTTTATCCGAACTTTTTCTCCATTTGTTGCAGTTTTAAAACAGATGATAATTGTAAGTCCTTATTGGAACAAACACGCTTTCCGGGATTGGACCGTGTCGAAAATGTAACCCTAGTTGCCAACGTTTCGCCACCTATCGTAAGGGGCTTCATCAGGGCGCGAAACTTGAAACAAACAAAAGGTAGACAACTGATAGCCAGGTAATCAACTTGTGACCAAGCCAGATTCTAGACTAAAAGAAGTCTGAAGCCCCTTACGATAGGCGGCGAAACTACAGTTACTTTTTCGACACGGTCCAATCCCGGAAGGCGTTTTTGTTCCAATGAAACGATAATTTCAAAAATTATTTTTACGATTGCTGAACGAGTGCAAATAGTGCGATTGTACTTGCAAAACAATTTCTATTAAGTAAAGCTCAGCTTTTCAATATTCGATAAAAATATCAACAAGACTCGTTTTAGAAGAGTCCAGTAGTATAGTATCAACTCTTAAAACTCATAAGCATCACCGTTACAAACTGAAACTTGTCCATGAGATTAATGAAGATGGCAGTCACATAAGACAATACTTTTGTAAAAAAATGGGAGAGCTTCTAACAAAAGCCCACGTTTGTGGATTTGTCGTATACTAAATATTTCTCAGAAAAATGTACATTTGGAGTGATGAAAATAAAAAAAAAACTCTAATGTGGTGATTGAGTTTTATTTAATTATTGAAGATTGCACCACAGGGTTACATATATCATCTCAATATCATATATACATTCAGAAGAAGTAGCAGTTAAATTTAATTGAGTAGATGGAGTATCAGGTACCGTAAAATGGGGCTACTTGAACACCACGGGGCTACTTGAACATGTCATGCCGTTATAACTTTATTTTTTGTAACTTTTGTTTTTGTTTTTTAAAAAGAGCGCAGCAGGATTTCCTTTGTTACAGATAGTCAACTGAAGTGAAAAATGGTGCAAACATATAAAAAAAACCCTGGGTCAAAACCCTACGCTAACTTCAGGCCGGAGGACATGGAGAAAGCCGTAGCTGCTGTTAAAGGGGGATGTCGCAAAGGCAGCTGCCAAAAAGTTCAGCGTACCTAGGATATCCCTTCTACGTAGAATACATGGAAAGAATACGAGACCTGTTGGGCATCCGACTGTCCTCAGCAAAGTTGAAGAGGCTACCATCGCTGAGACCCTTGGTGTTGTTGCTAAATGGGGTTTCCCTTTAACACGGCTGGATGTAAGGGATGTAGTTAAGAAATATCTTGACAAACAAGGAAAGACAGTGCGAGTATTTCACGATAACACCCAAGGTCCAGATTTCCTCGACTCCTTCATTCTAAGGAACAACCTCTCCATCAGGATGGCGTCCAATATAAAACGTTCCAGATCGTCGGTGAATCGTGATGACATCTTGAATTTCTTCAATAACGCTGAAGTTGCTCTGCAAGATGTTAAAGGCAAAAACCTATATAATTATGATGAAACTAACATTACCGACGATCCTGGAGCAAAGAAGGTTATCGTCCCTAGAAATACCAAGAGGGTAGAGAGAGTACAAGAGCACTCTCGAGCGTCAATCAGCCTTATGGTATGCGGGAACGCAAACGGGGACCTTCTGGCACCAATGGTCGTGTACAAAGCACAGAACCTGTACGATAATTGGACTGTGGGTGGACCAGTAGGGACAAAAATATGCCAGTAGTGCCAGTGGCTGGTTCGACATGAACTTATTCGAAACATGGTTTTTCCAAATTTTGCTGCCGCACGTCGAGGCCACTCGAGATCCAGAAGACATAGTGATGCTATTAGGAGACAACCTGGCAAGCCACTTCTCCCCAAAGTTATTGAGGCATGCAAAAATAGCAGGATTTATCTATCTCCATTTCCACCAAATGCGACGCACCTCATGCAACCCCTCGATGTTGCTGTATTCGCTCCATTAAAGAAGAAATGGAGAGAAGTTTTAGATAAGTGGAGAAGACAAAGCAGGTACCCTGGGTGTATTCCAAAGGAGCAATTCCCGCTATTACTACAAAGACTGTAGACTGGAATAAGTGACAAAGTCAGCCAAAATTTAGTGTCAGGCTTCAGGGCAACCGGTTTGCATCCACCCAATCCTACTGAAGTATTAAAGAGGATTCCCGATGGGATAGATGCTGAGACACAGGAGATTGGAAGGAATATTGATGCTAGCTTGAGAGAGTTGTTGCAAGAACATCGCGGCAGTGGCGAAAAACAAAAACGAAAACGGGGAAAAAAATAGAACCTGGCACTAATGCGTCTGCTGTAAACGTTGAAGAGGCAGTGCTGAACGTCGAAGATGCAGGGTTCGGAAACTCTGTGGATTATGAGACTATAACATCTGTATCTAGCAGTCAAGATGAGCCTTCTACATCTGCATCCACTTCTGCCCCCAACAATTCTTCGAAACCAGGATTGTCTCGTCCAACTCGTAGATCAAGACGAGTGGATTCATCTATTTGCGGTATTTGCCGTATAAACTGGAAAGATTACAAAGGAAAAATTGACTGGTTGCAGTGTGTGAAATGCAGAAGTTGGATTTGTGGCCCATGTAACAAGGCAAGTCAAGATCCCTATTACAACTGCCCTCGTTGCGATGTTTCAGACGACGAGGACATTATATATGACAGTGAAGACGACCAAGACTTCGTTCCAGAATAAATATATTCTAGTGTTATGATACAGAAGATGATTGAAGCTTCTATTGTGCCTTAGAAGTCCATTGTTTCTTTCTATTCTCAATGTAAACTGCATTTAAGTTTGTTTTATTGAATGAGTTTCAGTTTATTTACATATAAATATACGTTTGTTCGAAAAAACTCGTTTTATTGAGTGATAATAATATATTTAAATGTTTTTATCAGTGAAAAGATCATATATATATATATATATATATATATATATATATATATATATATATTTACTGCATAGTACTTTGTGACTTCCAAATCAGATACACAGTAAACGTTGTGACTTCATATATAACGCTGTGACTTCCATTTTTGGAAGTCATAGCGTTTTCTCTTGTTTTCAACGTGAACATGGACTAGATGTCGCTAAAAGCCTAATTATAAAAAGTTTGTCGGAAGTCACTTGTACCCTCGTATGAGCCCAAGATTTTGATTTAGTTCAGGTGTAGATCTCAGGCGCTAGTGTCGCCTCATAGTAGATACGTCTAGCGCGTACTGACTTCTTTGTGTTGCATTTCTGTATTTTTGTTACTGAAACTGTTATTGTTCTTGTTTAACCCTAATTAGAGCAATCATGTCTTATTCACTTGCTTCTCGTTTTATGCATGAGAATGCCGACAACGTCGCATTAAATTAATAATACGTTTTAATTCTGTTCACGTTCAAAACTTACACATATAAACGTTACTCTTTCGATGCGCGTTGACTTCCAGTTAGTGAATTTCGTAAGTTCATTAATTGTTAATATGGCACTAACACAAAGAGGTCGTCTCCTAGTTTCTATGGCTACTAAAGATAGTAAGTAAAATTTTTCAAATTATATACATTTAGAACAGTACTCAAATAAATACTTTGTAAAGTCATAAAGAAATCGGTTATTTAAAACGGTCCCCACAAGTCGTTGCTCAAATTAATTTGTTTGTTTTATTTCTTAAATCGATATATTTTCTAATTCAATTAAGGTTTGAGCCATTGCAGAAGAGATGGTCTTGTGTATAATGCGACTTCTATAAAATTAAAAATTTTAAGACATATATTATGCAGACATTTAACGTAATTCAAATTTTAAGGCTTTACATTATTGAATGCAACAATTTAGTAAATTTAGTAATTTATTAATTGGAAATCTAGTAGGTACTGTTACATGGCAAGTTAGTTTGAAATTGCAATTTAACCTTTCTTTGTGTACATGGCGCCTGATTGTCGCTGATATTGTTAAAAATATTAATACATTTAAGTACTGAGATAAATCAAATCTGCTCACTAAAATGCATGATCGTATGTTTAAATTAAAACAAAAAGTACATGTAAATCAACGTTCAGTTGTAAAAAAATGTCAATGTATACATCAGTACCTAATAGAAGTAATGTTTAAGATTTAGAAAATAAACAATTCTTAACTGGATCCAGAAAATGCATAGGTAAAAGTAAGAATGAAAATCCAGCAAAACTAGAACTTTCAAACAATCAAAAAACACATGTAAGTACATTTTGCATTGTACTTATTTTCTTTTATCGTGTGTTGTTGTAGGATTGGATTTACAATACCAATTTTGATGACTGTTCTGAACACAGCAATTTTGAAATATTTGACGATAACAAAATGATTTGAAAAGTCATATAGAAGAAACGTATGCAATAATACCTCACGAAACAGTATATGAAAACAACACAAATTATTGTGATAGTAATAGAGACAATTTAGAATGTTCTTTTCCAACAAAAATTACGGTACTACTTAAAAATTACAAATTTACTGTTTTTACGTTAAAGAATTTTTTTTAGATTTTGCAAAACGTGCGTATTGATCCTGTTATAAAAATAAGCAATATAGAACAAAGTCATAAGTGCCCCTGCTCTGTGATATCCGATTCAGTTTCTCTGCCAGATGATAAAGAGTCAGAATTGTTTATTCAGGATAAAATTATTTTAGAAAATACTGTACATTCCCCTTCCGAATACAAAACTGAGAACATCGAGTTCAAAGATATTCCTCTAATATAAAAATAATTTTGAAACAGATGATTACAAATCGAATTCAAATAGTCTTGAAGATGATGATTCAAGAGATAAAGATTTCAAAATTTCTGAATATTCAAGTGACACTACCACCAATTCTTCTAAAAGTGATACAGAAAATAATGCAACTGATATCCACATTACTTCTGAACCATTTTGCCGGCCAACTTTTTGCCCTATATCAGAGAGAATAAAGGTAAATGCAAAGTAGTATCAGTATAAACACCCGTCTAAGTTAGTTAATAAACATTAGTGTTGAACATGACAATTAGAATTTCATGACAAGATATTTTTTGTAATTTTCGTCAGTTGATTTTAGTAAAATACTTAAGAGATTCTACGTCTATTTGAATGAGAAGATCTTTTCTCTCTTTTCCATCTCCTTTAAAATAACTTTAAGTTTTTCTAGAAATAAGAGCAACTTATGAAGTGCAGTTACACTCGCTTCTTTTCAAAAATTATATACTTATTAATAAAACAACTGTACAAATTACAGAGAATACCTTGCACAGGGATATGTGAACATTTTTTGATTTTTTGTTCATGTATATTCTGTTATATATATTTATAGAGCGAGAATAAAAACAAAAAAAATTCGTTGCAAGTATTGTGATGAAGACATAGATACCAAAACTTTAATCGCCATTTGCAAAGAAAACATTTAAATGAAATAGAAGTCCACGACATAATGCAATATCTAAAAAATAGCAAGAGAGGAAACAAGCACTAGCGTTTTTTTAAGAAACGGAACAAATTTTGATCTGTATATCAAGGGTACCATAAGACCTAACAGAGAGCAAAATATTTCTTCAAATGAAGCAGTCGAATCTAATCAGTACTACCCGTGCTCTTACTGCAAAGGATTGTTTCTTAAGAAGTATTTGAGACGTCATGCAAAAAAGTGTTTCGGTTACAAAATACACTCCAATCAAGGATCAAAGACGAATCATCTCTCACGCTCTCAGACAATTACGGCCTGTGCGGTTGATCCCACAAACGTTATTTCTAAATTAAATGTTAAAGAACAGGTACATATTCTTTTTATTTCTGATGTTCTAATGTTGCTTATTCTCGTATTGAAGCTGTTCCGGTGTACAAATGGTTTATTTATAGTTTTAATTTTAGGTGTATGACATAATGAAACCTGACAATATTTCTTTCGAAGCCAAAAAGATCTACTTATAGCTTATTTTGGAAATTCTTATTTGAAAAAACACAAACGCGAACGTATGGCGTATGCTTGTAGCACGCGTATGCGTGAACTTGCTCGTTTACTGTTGGCTTACAGAAAAATTATTAATAATGATAATGTATGTCTTAAGGATTTACTACATCCAAAGTTGTTTGATAGGGTGGTATGTGCTGTTAGAAATATCGTTGGATATGATCATGTTAAAAAAACCTTTAAGTCACCTAGTCTTGCCATGCATTTGGGTACATCACTGAAAATAGTATGTGATGAATATCAACATTTGGTTTTAATGGATATTGATGGATTTAAATACCAGTCAATGGAGGAACGAAAAATAATATTAGACGACTTAAAACATTTCAAAAAATTAATTGAATCTCGATGGAATATCGAACTAGGGGCACTAGCAAATAAGGACTTACAAGAAAAAAGATGGTCAAAACCACTTCTCATGCCATTAGTTCGCGATATCAAGAAGTTTCGCAATGAAACCCTTAATATTGCAAATAACTGCAAACAGTTATTTGATAATCATGAAGATAATCGAAATACTTATAAGGAATTAGTAAACTGCACTTTGGCTTTATTAATCGTTTTCAACAGAAGAAGAATTGGAGATGTGCAGTTTTTGAAACTTAAAGATTATGCAGTGGATAATAAAACAGATTTCACTGATTTTGAATCTGTTTTAACTGAAACAGAAAAAATGTTAACACAGAAATATAAAAGGGTTATTAATAGTGGAAAGGGATCTAGAGCGGTTGTAATACTAGTACCAGAAATAATTCAAAGTTTCATTAAGGTTTTATTAGAAAATAGAAGTAAATACATACCACCAGATAATGAATACGTTTTCGCAACTCCAGGTAGTAGAATAAAGTGGGGCAAAGGAGATGTGGCAATAAGAACACTCTCTAAAAAAATTAAATTAGAAAATCCACAAACAATATCTAGCAATAAACTAAGAAAGCAGATTGCTACAATTATGCAACTATTACATTTAAGCAATGACGAGACGAAGCAGTTTTCGGATTTTATGGGCCACAACCTAAAAACTCACCAACAATTCTACGAGTAATTATTCCAATGAACAAATGAATTTTTATCAAAAATGTTTTTTAGACTTCCAGTTGATATTTTCCAAACCGGAAAAGTATCCAAAATACTTCTTATGGCAGAGAAAGGATGTGTTCCGGCAGAATATAAAGGAAAATCGCTAAGTGAAATTAATCTTGACAGTAATTTTGAATTTGTAGAAGAAAATGATAGTGACGATAACAGTAAGTAATTCCTAAATGGAAAATCATACCCTGCAGTAAAAATTAATTTTTAAGATGGTAATACTAATTTAAATAAAGAGAAAACTTCGCACACAATATCTAACAATGATATGTCATACCAGAAGAAAAAGAAAATATTCAAGACAAAGGTATAATTTTAATATTCGTTTATTTTAACAAAATTTAGTGGCTATGGATTGTCAAAACATACCAATGATTTAAATAGAATTTATGCAGTAATAGGAATACGGAGTTTGGCAGTACTACTCGAAATTGTTTTAGAAGAAATTGTCACTGTCTGATAGTCAAATTTTATTATTACAAATCGTATTGGCCTAGAATTCCTAACGAATTCCAGTATTTGAATTAAAATCAGGAAATTTTATCTTGATCTCGAATTTTTTGACAAATATTTTCCAAAAAAAAATTACCCAAATAATTCATACGCTATGATATTACCTATAAATGAAGATCGCATTTTAAATTTAACATTCTAATTGAGAACTTTACATTTATTGCTGTCCCCATAGAAATACAAAAAATATTTCCGGAAATAATTCTTGCTGCAATGAACCTCGAAAAAAAAATATTTCCGAAAATATTCACGGTGCTTGGTGTGAGAATATTAGTTTGTGTACCTAGCCGAGAAAGTAGTGTTTTCGGGCTGATGGAAGAGATGGCCACTTCCATGGGTCCGGAAAACACTTTCTCGGCTGAGATACACACAATATTTTTTATTCGACACACCACCTCTTCAGAATTGCTTTCATATTTATTTTTACTGTCAAATATAAAAATGAATATTTTGACGTTTACTAAATTGAAATCACTGAACAATTATTGTTGCCAAGTAGGTAATTACCATATTGTGATGTTAATTGGTGACGACATCTGGAAATTTCTGTCGGTGTTTTTTTTTCTCGGCTAGCCATAGAAAATACTATTTTCTCGCTGTTTCAAGACTCGAAAATTTTGTTTTCTACGGTAGTCGGAAGAAAAAAATATTTTCAATAACGATATATTTTAAGCTTTTGTTTGTCTTAAATTTGTTTATTTATTTTATCAATTTACACATCCAATTGTTTACAATTATTATAATTCATTATTGATTGACAAAATGTATTTTTAATGAATTAATCAAAGTGCAAACACCGTCGGTTGATTTTTTCCTCACTGTTTCAACTATTTTTTTATGATAGTTCGCATACATTTGTATATGAGAGGCAATACAGGGTGTCCACTTATATTTTACCCTATTTTAACTGCCTATAACTTCTAAACGGTTTAAGATAGAAACATGCGGTTTTCACGGAAATATTAAATTTTAGTAGGTATAAGCTTTTTTTCAATACATTGAATTTTTTTATCGACTTCGAGGACGTCATAACAAAAATGGAGGATTTCTGAAAACTCTTTTTTAACTTTTTTTAATAGAACACCCGGTATATGTTTTGTAGTTTAAAAGAATTAACTTTCACCAATCCATTGATGCAAAGTTTTTCAAAATCGGTTAACAGGTGACCGAGTAATTAATTTTTAAAATAAGAGATAAAAATCAAAAATCGTACAACAAAACATCAATTTGTTCAGTTCTTGTAATCATGTATATCACATAAATGTCAAATTTACGCAAATCTTCCAAAATCGACTGTGATTACAAGAACTAAAGATGTTGATGTCCTGTTGTACCATTTTTGATTTGTATTAATGCTTAAAATTAATCTTTCGGTCATTTGCTAACCGATTTTTAAAGAACTTTGTATTGCTGTATAGGTGAAAATCAGTTCCTTCAAACTACCAAAAATAATATACCGGGTATTCCATTAAAAAAAGTTAACAAAAAAATTGTCAAAAATTCGCCACTTTTGTTATGACGTCCCCGAAGTCAGTAAAATTGAATGTATTCAAAGAAAACATGTAACATTTCAGTGAAAACCGCATGTTACTATCTTGAACCGTTCAGAAGTTATAGGCAGAAAAATATAAGTGAACACCCTGTATAATATACATTACTGTGGTCAGTTGTTTTGGTCAGTTGTTCTTCTAGCACACTGTTTTTCTCCAAGGTCGTAACAACAGTTGCTCGAATCGAGTGGTTGATAATTTTCGTTTTCTTGGCGTAAACATCTATCTTCTCAGCTGATGTCCATTTCCAAATTTCGTTTCGTATAACGGGACGTTTGTACCATCCTGTAGAATTCCACGTCCTGTCAACTTGGATTCAGCTTCGCGGGTCTTCTCTCAATTAATGTGTTCAATAACCTAATATAAAAACAATGCAATAATTAATTTATCTTTCAGAATTAAAAAAATTATTACCTGACTGGAGAAATTTCTGAATTTGCTAAATTAGTTGTCGAACATTTACTACCTGTTAATTTTTTAGAACTACCTCCAACTCTCAAGATAAATACTGGACTGTATTCCACACGACTAGAAGTTTTATAACTGTTTGTTGTCTATTCTTTACGATAATGAACAAGACTCTCTTCATACACGCAAAAAAATTTCGTTGAAGACTCAGAAGTCTGTTTTCATCGCACAATTTTGTCATTTTGTATAATTCTTCACCATTCATGGCGGAAGAACTTTGTTTGCTCACACTGACTTCTTACACCGTTATGTACTTATTGTTTGGTATTTTTTTGAAGAAGTTTCTTCAAATCAAGAAACTTTTTAATTTTTTTCACGTTATTATGTAAACAAACTTTTGTTTATTATTCTAGCCAACGTGTGTCAACTCGATAAATTGATGAACGAGTAAAATTTGACCTCGTTTAGCTCATTAGTACATAGTTCAAAATGCGATTTTCTAACCCAATATCCCTCTTGCATTTGCAAATCAATATGCTAATAATATGTGCCACATGTATAATAATAGATTCTTTAACAAGATTCTATACAGTATCCACAATTTTATAAAATTATTTTTTCAATTTTAATCCAATTCAAACCAGCGGAGACCGAAGAAACCATTCATGAAAACCAAAGTGACGAAGATACCCAACGTTTTCAAAAAGGTGGAAAGAAACGTAAGTAAAATATCAAATTTTTCTGAAATAATAAACATGTTTAAAGGATGGTCTACAAACCAAATCACTTTATTGGAGAAAAGATTTAAATTTCATATACAAAAAATCAATACCCATCCGGCAAAGAGATTTCCGAATTTATCCAAAAACATAAATTTAACAGATCTGTTCCCATTGTGAAATCAAAATTACAACATCTGATGAAACTACATAAGAAATAAGTACTTTATTTTGTATTATTTTATTTTCTGTTCAACATTTATTATTTTTTACTTGAATTGTATACGGCGGAAGAAATAAACCGACGGTTTTACTCACATTTTCGCATTAAATATTGTTTTATTATTTTTTCTTTTAAAAACAGATATTTTGTTTCAAAGTAGAAATTACGTTTATTCAAATTTATAAAAATATTGTCGGGCTCAAATTTCCTCTAATTGAATTTGTTTCTGGTTCCTTATTGTCTTACCTAAATGTTAAAGATAATTCGACGATTGACATTTTGATTGATATTTCATTATTATTAAAATTACAAAAAAAGACTAATATTTTAGTAGTAAGTACAACAGTCGCGTTGTCACTTCCATATATCAGGCAACGTTGCTGGAAGTAACAAATGACCTATTATCGCCCTATCTATATATGAATTGGAAGCAACAGCGGATCTTGTATACATCTTATATATACCAAAAATTCAAGCAAGAAATTATTTCCCCTTGGTTGATAGTCGTGTTCTAGTGCTTCCCCTTACCCCAAATATACAAAATTTACATACATTGAGTGACTCTCTCTACTGGAAGTCAGGTCGTCTGTTCAAAATCACGGAAGTCACAGCTTAACATGTATCAATATATATATATATATATATATATATATATATATATATATATATATATATATATATATACATCTGCTTTATATTGCGGGGTAACATGAACAGCTGGCAGTGATACAGTGCATTTTGGTATATAATAAAGATAGGTGTTTAAGTAGCCCCAAACACGGGGCTACTTGAACACACTATAAATAAATTTTTAGCGCCTTTTCTGATTTTTTTTTTCAAATAAAAACCAGGAAATGGCTAATATACAGTTAGGTTCGGTACAAAGAATATTTTTGGGTACTCACAAATTAAAAACGTAGTCAAAATGTCTTAAAAACATGTTCAAGTAGCCCCGGTTTACGGTAAGTATTAAGCTGTTCTGTCGGGGAGCTATTAAGTTTATGTAAATTTATCTTGCTTGTTTTTAGAAATATTTTTCTGATTTTGCACAAACATATAGCTAACATTATTATTTATGTCGTACAGGAGCTATTTTTTTTATTTTCGTCTTCGTTGTATTTAATTTAATTAAAACGTAAAATAATAGAAAAATGGATTTCCTTATAAGCCCAAATTTCGACTCCTGCACGACATAGATAATAATTTTCTGACAACCCTACTTTTTCTTTTAATTTTTACTTAAAAATCAATGAGAAAAATTAACATTAAGTAAAAGATAAATTGTGGTTCATTACTGAAAACTCTTGGAGAATTGTGAAATAAATGTACTCACGGGCGGAGTTTACCAAGCGCAACAGCGCAGACTTGAAGCCGATTCTTGATACAGCTGTCATCCAATGTTGAATCATAGATAAATATTATATTGATGAATTGTTGTTGTGGATTTTTGTTCAACATGACATGCATTTTAAACAGTTTTTAGAAACGGAAAAAAACAACAAATAGCTATTTATGAAACAAGAAATAAAATGCTTCATTTTCGACATGTACGTGAAAGAATTATTATAAACACGGAGCGATTTGAATTTTTGAATTAGATGTCCTTCTGTTATACAGGGTGAATCACCACCAACGGACTGAGAATTATAGTGAAACAGTTTTACAAGTTTTGCCATTTAGTAGATTCACGTTGATAAATAATACATTTTAAAATTATTTTGAAGTATACAGTTTGTTCCAAAAAAAGTGTGCCGTATCAAAGTTATATTTTTCTTAGGAACATTCTAAACTACTGAAATAACAACACTTGTAAAACTTTTAATTATTTTCACTCTATTATTGTTGTAAATAAAAACAAACGTAGAAACTGTCCAATCACATTCACGGAAAAATAATCAATGGCGTAAAAGAACTAAACATTTACTTACTCCTTACTACACGTGTACTTGAAATATGCCTGTCAATTTAGTTGAAAGTGTCTCAACCAATTGTAGGTCTTCTGCATGTCGTAAATTAGTGCGTTTGGTTAACAAACGTTTGTTTTATATTTTGTTCTTTTCTACAATGCAAAAGAATGGTTGTACGTGTGTCTTGTAGCAATGCATACGTTAAAAATAGTGAACCGCCTACTGAAAATCTGAAATTGTCCCGAGTGATAAAACAGCCTTAAATAAGCAAATGAAATACCGGAGAAGTACAGGAAGTGCCGAGGAAGTAAATAAGTACTAAAGAGGTAGAGAAAACCTTGTGGACCTATTAGGAAATATAGGAAGTAGTGTACAAATTATGACTCAGTGGTTTACCCCTCGCTTTGCTCTTAGTATTAGGTTTGCCAATGTTGTTAAACGCTCATATGCAGCAGAATTGGTGATGAAGATGGTTAAGCAGTTTCAACTGCACACTCGATCTTTTTCAAGGCATCTATTTTATTGACAATACAATCAATACTAATTTCTTCAATAAAATTAATGACATAGCGGCCAAAACGTCGTCGGTACAATAAGAATAATAATCGTAGGCACTTCCAAAAAAATATTATGATTTGTTAGTTTTGATTTTTTAACAGATAAATGATGGGAACTATACAGTTTTCTAAACTGTCAATTGTTGCTCACATAACTATAACACCAAGCTTTTTCATAAATTACACTATTTATTAGTGTCCAAATATCCTAAACACGAAATAAATTTTAATTTTCCTTCAAAATCTCATTAAAAGCAGATTTCAAAGAATATCCGGACTACCACCCATAAGAAACCAAATATAATAACATTCCTTATCTAGACGAGATAGTCAAAAACTATAAATACAGTTTTAGACATAAAGGAACATCATGTAATAGAAAATTTTGAAGGGTAATACAGTCAACTCAAAATTGATTCGGCTACCGAACTTATGCAACTAAAGGCTAGTTTTACAAATCTACTGTGGAAATATTAGCCATTTTAATCTAGGTGTAGTCCAAGAACAAATCAAAGTGAAACAATCTTAGAAACAATCGCGTTGTACCTGAGAATCACCACATTGATATTCGAATCTGGTTTACAGCAACACATCAGAATTTGAATCAATTATGTCATGTGCATTTAGTATGAGAAAGTAGAAGGATATATCGTATGAAGGTACTAGGTAATGAGTGGAATATTGAAAATTACTATGAAATTGTATAGTGCTACCGAGTGTAGTTGTAGATGTAGAAGTGAGTCCATCTAAGTCGAAAATTATCTCTACAATCTGTTGTAATTAGATAGTTTATTGTATGGAATAGTCGATGATCTTTCGGGATCCTCTCTCTTCGCTGTTTGAAACTGGAAAAGTAACATTTAATTAAATCGACACGCTCGCTCCAGTAGCAAATGCAGGACTCCAATTGGATTGTAACGGAGCTATTATTCTCTTCAATCCATGTATGATTTATATGACAGATGTAATTTTGCACCAGAGAGTAGAGTTTCTTGATGATACTCCACCCCATAAACTGCACCCTCATGGTTAGATAAAAAACCTACAATAAAAATTTTGAATTTTATAACCTAAATGGATCGAGCAATGTTCATCTGTTCTACTTCCTGCCACACTATTGCATCCCCACAAGGATACATAGCAAGTTTGAGTCATCGTCAGGCAGTGTGTTAACATCTTGACCTGTTAAAGCTTATCAAGGCAGGGGAGTTTTAGCGAAGCATTTCATAAAGTTGCATATACTGACATAGCAGTTGATAGATTTACTAATTAAACTGAAACTAAAACAATGGAGAGACAAGTGCACATTACAGGGCCGTCTTAGGAGTTTCCAATAGAATCAGAGAAACCTAAGGATATATTTTTGGTGAGTTTTGCGGTCAGCCGAGCAGGCGAAGAAAAAACGGATTGGATTTTCTCCTTGTCCACATGACTACGAAAACTAAATTGTGCACAGCAGTTTGAAGAAAATGTGATATTCCAAAACAATAAAATACAATTCTTAGGTGCAGTTGTATAATCTCTGCTTAAAGTTAACTTTGGATTAATTTCCGAGACGATAATTGTTGATCCAATTGTATCCTTTGTAATTAAATCATAGTTAACTTTGTTAAGCGGGGATTACACAAAATGACGAAACAAGATGAAGAGAATAAATGAAAAAGAGAATATCCAAACTATGACTTTTGACTATGGCAAAGTTTGGAATGGAGATACATGATGATGTATTTGATATTTCCCTTTTAATCGCAGAGGGATCACAAAGGAGGTAACTTTTACATTTGCTCATATTATAATTAGAAAAAAAATATCTATTGGGAAGAAATGTTCTTAGTGTTGGTTGCCAAATTCTGAAAACCAAAAGTAAGTTCTGATCGATTGAGGAGATTTATTTTGTAATACCAAATCTATAGTAGAAATATCTAATGTAGTCAAAGAAGCAAAGAAAAACCATATAAGAATTGATGAATGATGATTATTTTACAGCAAAGTTACTGAAAATACTAAAAGAAAACTCTCAACCGAAAAACAAATTGCAACAAACCGAAACTTAATAAATATATTTGTGGCTGAATTCGGTTCGTCTAACAAGACCCAACTTTTGTAGAATCTAAAACAAAAAGTGTCGGATACCTTGGTACAATATTCAAGACTACAGGAAATTAATATGGTCATCTTCTTTTGACATGAATTTTTACGATATTGTAGATTTTCAATACCAAATCTATCTGTGATACCAAATAAAATGACTGCCATTATAAACCTTGTAATACCACAAGTACTACATGAAAAATCCTGAGCGATTTAATAAAAGAAACTCAAGACTGTTCTGAAATTGAAAGTTCCGCAAATAATTCCGGAAACGATTCTGAAATAGCTTTAACTGGCACTAGTTATACTTCGATGTATACTAACCAGGATGCAGACACCTGGGCATCTGACGACGATTCCATGGAATAATACGCGAGGAACATAATGACTCTTCCAACAATCTTGTTGACAATCTTCCATTAACTAAAACGCAGATACGTGGAAGTGCGTGAAGTTTGGAAGAAGTACGAGGAAGTTTGGAGAAAGTACGAGGAAGTTTGGTGGAATTTTTTAAAGGCGGTTTACCCCTCGGTCCTAATTAACGTGTGTCAGTATACAGGTGCGCTATTATGTATGGGTATGCCGTTAGGGAGCAATTAAATTCTATTTGTGAAAAGTTTTTTCAATTTTTTAACGGCATTTGTTTCGGAGATACAAGCCTAACTTGATTTTTTTAAAACAGCACGAGAGGTTAAAAGTTACATTTTTGAAAAGATTATTTTTTTCTGAATTCAACGATGTATCACATGGCTATCTTTATTTCGGTTAAGAAGCAAAAAAAAAAAATATTTTGAAAAAACTAAGTTGCTTGAAATTTTTGGATAAATGCCATTTTATCAGTGACAGATTAGTCAAAACTTGAATTTGTATGCAATAATTACTTTCAATTCATGATTTTGCATTTATCTCAAACCGAACGTATCGAAATTCTAATGATGGTTGGATATGGCAATGGAGGTTCTGAGGTAATGGCTTTTTTTCAATCAATTTCAAAAATTCCGATTTGCCGAACCACGGTCTCAAGAACATTACATAGATTTTAAGAAACCGGTAACGTTAAAAACCGAAAAAAACCTGAACGTCCTAGAGTTGTGACTAATAAAACAAACTCTCTGGACGTTATGTTGGATGTAGTTGAGCATCCAAAAACTTCAGTTAAACAATTGGCTTTAAATCACAACATTAGCAGAGGCTCTGTTCAAAAGATACTCAAACGCGAACGATAACATCCGTACAAAATTCATCTTCTCCAGGAGTTATCTGAAGATAATTTTATCGCAAAACTATCATGGAGAGAGTGGAAGGTCGATCATATCCTTTTCTCGAGTGAGTCAACATTTTGCCTAAATGGACACGTAAACCGCCACAACTGCAGATATTGGTCAAGCACAAATCCTCATTGGATGGAAAAAATCCATAGCCAATATCCACAAAAAATAAATTTTTGGTGTGGCATCATCGGACGGAATATAATAGGTCCATCTAACGCCTGAAAGATATCTACAACTTCTGCAACAACATGCTGTTCCGCGCCTACGGGAAATATTTTCTAACAACCGGAACCCGAATCTACCAGCAGAAACAATATGCGCACTACCGCATTTTGGCCGTCAAGTGCGTGTATATTTAGATCAAACTTTTCCTGGTGGATGAATAGGACAAAGGGGAACAATTAAATGGCCAGCTAGGTCTCCTGATTTAACCCCACTTGATTTTTTCCTTTGGGGTCATGTCAAAAATCCAGTGTATGTCAACCGACCATTACAATTGGAACAGCTAAGAACAAGAATAAGAAACAAGATTGCTAATATTTCTCCCGATACTTTGATTGGTTCTTTACAAAATTTTATTCAACGCCTTCATTATTGTCAGGAAGTAAATGAGGCACAGTTTGAGCACCTTGTGTAATACACTTAAATATTTTTGTTGTAATTTCTATTTTGATTAATACCTATTAAAAAAATTGGCTTTTGGTTAATATTACAAAAATTTTGACTTCCAAAGCCAACTTGATTTTCTTATTTTTTTTTTAACAAAGTTTTCTTTTTTTTGCCTTTTAACCGAAATAAAGATAGGCCACATGTTGAATTCAGAAAAAATACTCTTTTCAAAAATGTAACATTTAACCCCTCATGCTATTTAAAAAAAATCAAGTTAGCCTTGTATCTCCGAAACAAATGCCGCTAAAAAATTGAAAAAAATCATCACAAATAGAATTTAATTGGTCCTAACAGCTTATCAAATTTCAAAGAACTGTGATAAATCGTTCAAAATAATAAGCTGTACCCATACATAATAGCGACCATATATAAGAGAGGTACCTATATAATTTAATTTTGATTTATTCATCTTTTTTAACTATTTATGTAAATTTTTATTAAGTGTGAGTTCCTTTTTTTACCTCTTTCTCTTTTAGATGTTTTTGAAAAAGATAAGGGAGATTAAAATGATAACAATAAATAAGGCACATTTCAAAATATTTACTATTTCACAAGGTCCTCCAAAAATACGTACCATATAAAAGTTGTATTATTTTAACGGAACTCCTATATTTTTTTAATTACACCATAAAAATGTATGATTTATAACATTTCCCTATCATCAGTTTCTTCAAAATAAGTAAAACAATCAATTTTGCCTTATACCAACCATCTTACTAAGGGCTTTCAACATCCATTTCCAATATTCACTACTACGTCATGATGTACCTCGTGATGTACCTACAGGGTATTATTAATAGTACTGCATAACAGTAACTACAAAAAACTTATTTGTCGTTTTGATGGTATATGATAGTTTGTTAATAATGCCCTACCCCGTATATTCTTGTTTGCTTGCTTTTTTTGAGAATTTATTTTAAATTTAAACATTATTAATAGTTATTTATGTTACCGTTGAATAAACGTATGTTTGTGTAACCGCTGTTACCATGGTTACCGTTTCCAAAACGAATGTCAAAATAATCTGACAAATGGCGAAAAATTTTACTTTTCGTAGCTAGTTACCAAAAGTTGAACTAGTTACGAAAAGTAGACCATTTTGACACCTAGTTTGATTACCAAAAATGTCAGTTTATATGTCAAAATTAAAACAAAAATTATTTTAATTCTTAAAATATGTTAACTTTCGGAAATAACCACAATCAAAGTCTAAATACCGCGTCTTACTCAATCCTCCCCTACATATAAACTATCAATTTTAGTCAAAAAAGTGGAAATACATTATTTATTTGTATCCATCTAACACGTTAAAATTGAAGATCGCGAAAAAATGGATTTGCGTTCGGAATAATAGGAATTTATCTCTAAATAAGATGCAGAAATTGCATGTTCATTTAGGGTAAAAAAGTGTGTTAACTACCCATTATTTCAGTAATACAGGGCGTAAATGTGCAACCTCAACCGACGTAATGGCCTTACAGAAAGTGAAAGTTAATTTACAATACAGAAACGCCTTTTTATCAGTCTTTAAATGTCTAATTTACGTTTAATTAGATTTGATTTTATAATCGAATTATTTACGATTGAATCTAATTCAGTTACGTTTGTTTATTATTAAAGAGAAATGTCTCGTACGAAAGAATCGTTACAGGTACCGTTAGTGGTTCTGATTGTTAAATTTGGGTGGACACAAGTATGCATTCGTCCTACTAATGGTTAAATATGTGTTACCTGGTTTACCTGTAAACCAACGATGCTAAACAACAAAGCAAATTTCCTAAGATCGCCTAACAATAATAGCATTTTAAATATAAAAAACGATTGCTTACCTTCGATGCAGACAACGTGATCCCTTATTTGTTGGGCAATACCAACAAGTCCATCAGGTAACAGGTCGATTAAATCGTAAATAGCGTAAATTGAAGGATGAACACTTTCGAATCTTTGGATCTCTTGCCTGATAGCCAGGAATTATTTAAATAGGGTTGAATATGAGTTCGCGAATTCATAGTTTGACAATTTAAATCCAATTGTCACAAACAATATATTTTAAACACCATTTTTGGGTAATAAATTTTGTTTAAATATTTAAATACGACAGACAGTTTACGACGAATTAATACAGAAATTGGTAATGTTTGAGGCACTCGTACTTATCACATCCATTGTATAATTAACCAAAAAAACAAACAGTTTTAATTATCGAGAATACAACACAAACCACGAGGTTAGAACATCACATACTAAACACTCCCACCAATCATTCTCCATTCCATTTCGAACTAAATGATTATATTTGTGAAAAAGAAACTGTTCTTATTCGACGGTGGCGAAGGGAACTGTAAATGTATTGGTTTACCGGTTAAATAACATACTCTGGCGCCCTACCGGTTTTAGATGACGCTTCAGTCGCAAAATTTACATGAATAAAAAAAATTGACAGGATAATTATTTAACATTTTGTAACTTGCACGAAATAAATACAGCAAACAGCAATTGTTTTTTTAATATTTCAAATGCAAGAGGAATCAATTTATTTAATTACAAAGTAAGGATTTTTTTAACTTTCAGTTTTATAATCAGTAATTTGACTAATTGTTTTGGTATATGGGTCAACGTTAAAATAAAATTTAGTTCATTGTTTAAATCTTTTCTTAATGCTTCCGTAAGTTTCAAAATAATAGATTGTAAAAAACAACTAGCGTTGACGTTAGGCAACACACATTACATCAAAACAGTAAATTGTAGGTAGCCGTGAGAAGAGAAAAATATTCAGTATTTTTTGTAGATTACTATTATGCCAATCCATGGCATGCTTAGATGAAAAGATATAACACAAAGTTAGATTTTTTTAAATGCAAATCTTAGTTAGTCTTATGGGTCTATTCCATAAGACTTAACGATATCCTTCGTAAAAGAATATCATTCACTAAAGGGTTATTCCGACATACCGATTCTGTAAATTTTTCTTATCGTTCACTAACTAGTATTGGATTGTTGGTGAACGAGAGCCATTTAGGAATCGCTTGTGAACGTTTGTAATTTATTTATGAGTTTGATATGAAATTTATCACATTTCTATTTCATCAACCATCAACTAAGTGTTTTATTATGGTCAATTGGTTTGCAAGAACCCCTACACTATTTATTGTTTTAGTTAAGTATTCTCAGGTTTTTTTAATTATTTATTTTTTAATTTATTCGTATGGTAGGGAGCATGAGGATTAGTGGATCCTTTTTTTAAAAAAAAAACTATAACTTGACTTTTTCCATCCCAAATTGGTCGGTTTTGCAACACAATCCAAGAAGGTTATTTAAGATATAAACTGCGCGAAAAGATAGTTTTACAAAGATTTCTTTATGAAATAATCCACTTTTTCTCATAACTGGCTTACAATGGATCGTATGGGGCACACTAGATAATGACTATTTGAAATCGATTAAAATATGTTTATTTCTTATTGTCAACGTATATATTTAGTTTTTTGACAAGAATTGATTACATAATTATTACCAAGTTATAGTTTAACATTAAATGAAAACGTTTTTTTTTAAATAAAGGTATTGCTATATAAATTAATATAAGAAATCAATAGTGGGTGTGACCTCCATTATTATTGATAAATTGATAATGGCGGCAATTAGTGCATTACAGTTTACTGGTATAAAATTTGGCCCTTGTTGTCTTCGGATAACAGCAAGTATTCGAGCCCAAACATTTTCGATAATGTTAAAATCTGGGCTTTTTGCTGGCCAGGGTAACAGCTCCAAGTTATTTGCTTGCATCCAGTTGCGCACAACCTGCGAAGTATAGGGTCATCATATCCCGATAGTTAATTATCGAATGTTCCAAGAAAATATGTGTAAATGGTAAATGGAATCTACTAACGTAACGTTAAGTCGTTAATTATAGTTACATAACTCTCCTTTCATAAGATATAGTTCATATTAATATGCTTATTGTAAAGCTTCGTACACACCTGAACAACAAACCGAGGAACAAACAGAACAACGAACCGAACGGCAATCGGAACATTAATTTGGACGGTGCTACGTACGAATTTTAGAACAGATTGTTCCACGAACGGTTTGCGGCGTTCCGCAACTTGTCGGTTTTTCTCCGACATCAAAAAAATGCGCGCGAATGCGTTTGCAGGTTTGGACGAATCTAAACAAAACGGCACCTTATGCGGGAGAATTAAATTATTTATTTTTGTCCTCCCTTTTGTGGGTTTGTTGTGTTTTAGGTAATATTATGGAGTTGACAGAAGAAAAATGTTTTAAATTAATCAGTGTTTAAGAATGCAAGAAAAAATGATGTCCCTATTAGCATCATTTGGGCGGGAAATTTCCAAATAAAAAAAAAAAGTAAATTATAAGTAAATTATATTTTTTGTGCGTAAAAATTTGGTTGGCACTATCTTCTTGTTTTCCGTAATTTTCTCTTCTCAATAATATATATATGAACTGAAAACTACTGAAAATAATTATGGAAACAGCACAAACGTTCCGTTTGTTGTTCGGATTGTGGAAATCATAAAAGATCGTTTGTCGTTCTGTTTGACTTTCGGTTCGTTGTTATGTTTGTTGCTCGGTTTGTTTTCAGGTGTGTACGAAGCTTTACAACTTAAGCAACAATTTTGGCGAATAAAGATTAGTTTGTGATGTAATATTAGAAACACAAATTTATATCATATCAAATTTATGACAACTTAATAACCAAGAACGTGTATGTTATTGCAAAGAAATTATTAAGGAAAAAGCGCAATTGCAGTGTAAATATTTATAATTAGATATTTTCGAAAGTTTATAAGTCCTCTATTGTAATCTTAATACTTAAAGAAAAATCCTGTCCATTAGCATTATAAGGAAATGGCTTTTACTTTATGAATAAGTTTCAATAACAATAGAATATCCTTGTTGTTTAATTTACTTCCTTTGAGTCATATTGCTCTAAGGGTTGTTACATTGGTCATTAGAAGTATGTAATAAATAAAGAATTACCTACTGTTTGAGAAGGGGTAGTGTGAACCAATAAATAAAGTAAGAAATGTAAATTCCATTTTAGTTTAAAATTTCAAGTGTTGTGAAAATGCCACCTCATCTCGGTGCTGATTTGAAAGCGCGGATTGTTTCGGAATTAGCGGCGGGCCGTAGCGTGCGTGAAATTTCACGTATGTTAGATATACCAAAAAGCACCGTAGGGCATTACCGAGTAAAATGGAATCTTGAACACACTTTGGAAAGAGCCATCGGAAGTGGTAGACCTAAAGTATCTACACGTGCTCAAGATCTCGAGTTGTTTCATTACGTAACAGAACAACCATTTGCTACATACTCGGGGCTATAGCAGATACACATTTTCCCGGATGCACAAAAAAGATTAAAGGAGATGGGAATAAAGAAGTACAATGCTGCTGCGAAAGAAGTTCTCAGTGACGAAAATATGAGACGTCGTCTGGAATTTGCAAGGCGATATGTGAACGAACCTTTGGAATTTTGGAATCGAGTGATTTTTAGCGACGAAAAACGTTCAATAGCCGCAACGATGGACCACTAAAAGTTTTTAGAATGGAAGGAACTCGTTACGAAAATAATCACATATGTCCTAAAAACGAAGTGGTTATTTTTCTGTGAATGTGTGGGGTTGGGTTAGCGCGCGGGGTCCAGGAGTTTGTTGGGCTATCGATGGACGTCTTGATTCTGCTGCGTATTTAGATATTTTGGAAACTATTATGAAACCTTCAGTCGAAGTGTTTTATCCAGACGAAGATTATATTTTCCAACAAGTAAGTATTCTTATTTCACTATACTTTCTCCCTAAAAAATAGTTCGGGATCTGTTGAATTAACATTTTCATAATGTATTTTTGTTGTTAAAGGACAACGCCCCTATTCATACTTCGCGGGTTGTGCGCAATTGGATACGAAAAATAACTTGGAGCTGTTACCCTGGCCAGCAAAAAGCCCAGATTTTAACATTATCGAAAATGTTTGGGCTCGAATACTTGCTGTTATCCGAAGACAACAAGGGCCAAATTTTATACCAGTAAACCGTAATGCACTAATTGCAGCCATTGATACCGCATGGGAAACGATTAATATTAATTATATTGATACCTTGATAGCGTCAATGAGCAGACGCCTCCAAGAATGTATCAATAATAATGGAGGTCACACCCATTATTGATTTCTTATATTTATTTATATAGTAATACCTTTATTTAAAAAAAAGTTTTCATTTAATTTTAAACTATAACTTGGTATCTTAATTATAATTATGTAATAAATTCTTGTCAAAAAACTAAATATATACGTTGACAATAAGAATTGCCTTAGTTTTTATTTTCACTTTTTTATTAACTACAGAAAAAATGAAACGTCATAAAATATACATTTTGTAAGAACAAAATTTTGATTCGATAATTAATCGAGCTATGGTGATTAATTAGCGATACCTTCAAATATATTCTTGAAAGAAAAAATTAAGTAAGCAACGTAAAATTACCTATTTTTTTAAAATGTGCTTAGTGTAATGATTCATTCTACAGTCCTTCTATAAGATAACCCCTGCTGAGACTACCTGCTGTTAGAATTATAAGTGATACCATTAAGTCCGCTTCACAATGTGCAAACTTTTGTTTACAGAAATTGTGGTGTCAAAGTTTTAAATTTCATTATGTACTTCATAATAGTCTTAAGCTACAGCTTAGATAAATTGATCTTAAGCTCTTGTAGTGATATTAGTTTAGTTATTTGTAAATATTAACTTTAGTACATACGACATCTGTCGGTTAACATTCTAAACCTAGCGGAAGGGTATATAACCCTGGAGCGGCTCTTTTCCTCTCTCAGTTCCCTCAACCACGGTTTTAGAACGCGTGTGAAATTTTGTATGTATACTAGTTGATTAGCATGTGTGTATAAATTGTAAGCTTATTACAAAACGAATAAAAAACTGTAACCAACAAACACCACACTCTAAAAGAAAAATGTGTTTCTTGTTTCGCTTTTGGCTACATCTTAGCTGAGAGTCTTGCTAGAGGTGGCACCCGCGCACACAACTAGTAACTTTATTTTATTAATAATAAACTTATCTGTGTCCTGAAGATTTTTATTGGAAAGAAAGTATAATGCAGTGCTACAAAAATACTAAACGTATAAATTACACAGCAGAAGAAAAGATGTACCAAAAATGCTTGTACTAAAGTACAAACACATAATAGAAAACAAAGCGACAAATGGGGTTAAAAATAAAGAAGCAGCTTGGATTGATATAAAGAAGGAATTTAATGCGCAAGGGGCTAATGTTATACGAGACACGGATTTATTAAGAAAATTATGTATTATATTTGCAATTTCTAGGGGATTTTTGGCATATAAATGTATCTTCTAGATAAAACCAGCAATTGCTCGAGATACTTTTGTAGTAATTTTAGACACTGTTCCTTTATCTGCTTGTATGAAGTCCACCAATACTTAGAAGATACCCCTCCTGTTGCATACAGCCTCAAAGTTAAAAGAAGGTGGTTTATTGGGCTCACTTTGTAGAAATCATAAAATTAATTTTTAAAATCCTACATAAAATAATATGTGACTTACATATTATACACAGACTCCAACTGATCATCTATTTGATCAAGTACATACAATGTGGTTGCCTTTGATAATCCAATTTTTTTTTTATGAATTGATCATCTGAGAAACTAACAAAATGGTTAGGCCTGATGTTAATATGTCGCGGAATTCTTACAACAACATCATCAACAATGCCTACGTCGTCAACAGCATCGATTAAACAAATTACTTCCACGATTGATTCCACAATCACAATTTACTCCTCAAATTGTAGGACTATAGAGCAATACACCAATAATTTTTGAGGTTTCTTCTTCTATAGAAAATAAGGAAGATATTTTCCTTACTATCCTTTCATTACTAAGTATATTATAAAGCTTAACTTACTTTTTCTAAATCCAAATAGGAACTTTTAATGAGAAAAAACACATCTGCTATCCTTTAACCAATAACAAAAATGAAAACAATAGTAGCAATAACGTCAAAAATAAGAATCATAATTCAGTTGCCGCTTTTCAATATAGGGAACACATCTGCTGTCCTTTCAACTGCATAAAAGTAATTAAGATAAAGCTCTGAATTAAATAAAAAAGAAAAAAAATCATATATAAGTGGAAATTATAGTTTTTGACTTGAAAAAAACAATCCCTTAAAGTAAAACAAATGGCCATACTGCCATTGTGTAGGTATCTACCTAATGTTAACTATGAAAACGAATTGATACAATCCTTGGGTTCTTTTAGTGCCTTCTGTAGTAAATGTTGGTCTAGGTAAAATCATTTTTATGTCATGCAATGTGACTGTAGCAATTATCTGGAACATTTGGCTCATGAAATTTGATGGAATTTTTCACAGATTTTTTGAGAGAACTGACCTCAATCTCCTGATTTTCATCTCCAATTACCTTCGCGATGTAATATATTTTCTTTTCTTTCACCTGAAACTCTACCAATATGAAGTTTCCTTCTTTTGGACTAGTTTGGAGTGGATGGAAGTTTTTAGGATCCACGTTGATAACCTGGTCTTCTTCCTCATCGAGCATTGGTTCTTTTTCTGAATATAAACTAATCGTTTCGATTTCGTCTTTAGTTGGTGTATCAGTTGCTATCAGGCTTTTACCTTTTCTTCTTTCTGTTTTTAGGCGCTTTCTTGGTCCAGCTTTTGGTAGATCACGAAACACGAATGAAGTTTCAGCTTTGTTTCTGGAAGTGGAAGTTGTGTCTAGAGTCGATGTGTTTGGTGTTTCAGCTCTGGATGTTGAGGATCTAGTTTCTACTGAATTTAGCATTGACTTTTTTGGAGTTTGTTGTATGTATCTACATGTTGAACTTTCTACAGATTTTCGAGCAGACTGTTCGAGCACTTGAATAGCCAGTTCGGGTAGTCGAGGCAGTTCAATTAAAGACTCATGTGTTTTACAGCAGATATTTGACCCAGATGACAAGGGCTCGTTGTGGACACTTTCTGCAGTTGGCAACGCAAGATCTTCATTGGGGCGTACCAATTCTAAGCGAACCAATTCTAAGAGGTAATTGGGATCAGATGAGAATGGTGATGGAAGTCTCGTTTCACCTTTCTTCTCGTTATGAACGTTGTTAGTGTGACTGTGTTCTTCAGTTCTATTTTCCGAAAGCTCATACCATCTTTCTGGTGGTCACTGGGAGCAAAGTCATCGTCCGTAAAAATGTCTCTATTAGGGGAAAATACCCTTCGCCTTGAAGGCACTGCAAATATTGTTTGGTGTCATTGTCTTTATGTGCGCTTCTTTAACACTTCCAGCCACATCGTAAATGGAGAAAGTTTTTACCAGGGTTGAGCATCATCCAACTGTCAACTGCCTTATGGTTGCAATTTACCAGTTGAATGAGGTGGAACCGTGAAAACAGTCAGGCCATTATCCTTGGCTAAATTCAATGCCTAGATGCATACATGAGACTTGTGATTGTCTAAAATCAGGGGACTGGGATTATCAAATAATTACCCATTCATCGATCCCCTTTGGGTTGCTAGGCACAAAGTTCCTGCTGGAGCTTCGTTTATCATATGGCTTTTGAAGTGGACTCTAGGGAATATCATGACTGGTAGTAACGTGTTTCCTAAAGCACTCACAATATAGCACGTGATGATAAGAGTCCCTCTCATATTTTATTAATTCATTTTTTATGTGATCTGGACCTGGTCCTTTACTTTTTTAAGTTTTACCACTGCTTTTGTCATGTCTTATTTGTTATTGTTGTTATATGTTCTGTTTTTTCTCCCTATATACTTCATTCAAGTACAATCTATACACATAAAATCGTGGGCCGGTTTGTCTGTCTGTCTGTCTGTTCGTCTTCTTCTCCTCGAAACGGCTGAACCGATTTCGAAGATCGATACGTCAAATTGTTCAGGAGGTCCAGGCGCTGATCTTAGGCGGGGTCACAAGTTGACCCTGACCTTTGACCGCTGACCTGGAGTAGTGACCTTACGTCTTTAATTTCCAGGTTTGTCTAGATTAGGCCCATTTTCAAATGGGTTTGGTTACTAGTAATTATATAAAAAACACGACCCAATTCAGGTGTTTTCAATCGCCTCTCACCACTACTAAAACTCCTAAAAGGAAGTTTTTGCGAATGAATAAAAAATGCACTCACCGTCCTGCTGACAAAGAAAGTTTATCAAGCAAGCAAAGAAAATTCAAATACAAATTCAAAATAATTTCAAATTTTGGTGTCTTAACCACATCAAAATTTAAAGTATTGTAAAACAATTTTTGTTCATTCAACACCTCTTTATTATGACGTCATAGAAATGAAGATTTTGATTTAATTATTATATCTGGTACAGATTCCAACATATAGAATCCTTGTAACAATCTTTTTGGTATAAGATTGAGGTTGGAGTTTGGTTAGGCCAATAATTTACAAACGTCGATGTATTTTCTCCGTGTGTAAATTTTAATAAGGCCAAACATAAACAGCGGTAAATAACATCCTTTATTTTCTACCATATCAATTGACATGTCCAATAATTCATAATATCGTCACCCATCTGACACACCCAAAATTAATGCGACATGTAATATAAAAAATTAAATTAAATTCCCAAATAACAAATTCCTTCATCGTCAAATATTTGATTTGTTCTTCAAAAAGCAATTAACTTGCCATATTGTGAAATATTTTCATTTTCATGAAGCTTTAATGTCGTTCCTTACATGCCATATTTTTCCACATTGTAGAAGCGGCAAACTTTTTTGGCGTTAAGCAGCATAACCAAAAGCACGTCTTCCAACGTTTTCTGTCTTCAGTTATTGAAATCACTTTATTTATTTATTTATGTCTATGGTACATTTTCATTGTATTGTATTGTGATGTAAGTGTTATGTATGGTGCCCCAGAAGATCAGTATAAACCTGTATAGTGTGGTGACAAAACCGTGTGCAATTGTGGATTGGTTCGTCTTCGCAAATCATTTGCTTCAAAATTTAGAAAACCACTAAAACCTAAACATGTTAACCCTTAGCCACCTTTGGATTTGTATGGAATAATATTGATTAACTGTGTAAACATTATAGAAGTTATATGAGAACATAAAATATGACAGCACAGACATTGCATGACGACATATAATAAGCACCTCTGGATTTTTCCTTTCATTTTCATCAATATTACACGTGCTGTCTATAAACGAACAAAGCAAAACACAACAACATGGCAACGAAATCATAGAGTACTAACGCATAAAATTTTCGAGTTTTGATGATTTTTTTCAGAACTCTTACGGAAGAAGGTGTTGGATAAAACTATGTATTAATACTCACAGCAAATAAGTTATAAGACATTTGTATACAATATACACTTGTATAATAAATATAGCTATTAAATTATATGCTGGGAAAGTTAGTATGTAGTCAGCAGTTAAAACTGTCACAATCTGTGAATAAAATCATTATAATCAATAATAAAATCATATTAAATAAATCAATGTGTAGGGAGTATATTATGAACCTATGTTATAGTTAATAGTTATATACATGACTAGCACGGAAAGGGAATGATATCGTGTGAAGGAATCGAGCACAGATAGACACTTTCCGTGCAAGTCGTGTACACTATTTTTCCCACGACCATAACTTTAATAAAGCAAAAGACTTAATTTAGAGTAAAAATTACATTGTTGATAAAATTAATTGTTGTAGTATATTGCTTAGCCACCATGTTGGGTCATTCTATAACAAAATAGTGTGTTAAATACAAATTATTGTAACAGGTGAACCCTAATTTTAAGGTGGTTGATATCGTCAACTTTCTGGATTCCTAGATTGTACGGAAACTGTCACTTTCGTATATGGGAGTGGGAAATAGTTATTTACCTAACGAGTTCGGGAAATTCCTTCTCGAAAAAGTTAGGTATATTATTTTTTGTAACGAGTAACTGTAGTAATAATACATAAATAAATAAATTCACAGCTGCTTAGTTTTTGTGTTTACAAGAAATTTGAGTTGAGAGTAGCACTGGCCTGCCGATTGCTTGAGAATTTGCTTTGCGTTGTCTACTAATACCAACTTAACAAAAATTTTACTATTCCCTTGGAAACTAAAAAACATCGCGGTGCGGGAAATGGAACTTCCCGTGCAACGAGAATAACCGGGAAATCAGTAATCTTAGGCTATGGGTCCAAAATAGTATATTGAAAACAAGTGTCACAACAACCCCTTTTTTGTCGCACGAAGACAAAGTTTGCAGACCGACCGAAGGGAGGTCTGCAATTGTCGGAGTGGGACAAAAAGTAGTTGTGACGCGTGTTTTTCATACTATTTTTCTATTTCGCAAAATTTACTTCAAGAAATAAATGTTAATATATGATCTAGTGATCTGTCGCCCGTGCATGTCTACTACAGACACGGTTCCGGCACGGCGACCGCGTTCATAGTAATGGATTGGCTACTATGTGCGCTTACACATTAGCGCGCGGCACGGTGGCGGCGCGCGGGATGTAATGCCCATTCGACCATTGACATCACGGGGGATGGACGTTGTGCTGACGCAGAATGTCTGACGAAATAAACATAGATTTGTTGATTTCACTAGTAGAAGCGCGACCTACGTTATGGGATAAGACCCTGTCATCATATAAAGACAGATACGAGACAAAGCAAGCATGGAAAGAGATATGTATTGGGTTAAATAGCAATTTTGAAGAATGGGATGGAGATGAAAAAATAAGTTTGGTAAGTTTTGTTATATTATATTTTTGACTTTTGCCAGGGCACTGCACCTGTATCTGACACAAAATAGTCACTTATTTTATTTCGTATATTGTTTGCCGTCAGACCTCCACGTGATTGAGTTTCTCTAGGAACTTCGTCAAATCCTGTAACGAAATATGTGTCCTCCTCCTGGTAACCATCTCGATCACGAACAAAGTTGTGTTGGATAACACAAGCTTTGACAATATCCACTGCAAAATTAGGCTCCAAGTTGATTGCTCTGTGAAATATTCTCCATTTGTTACTTAAGATTCCAAACGTGCATTCTACGTATCTGCGAGCTCTGCTCAGACGATAATTAAAAATTCGTTTTTTTAATTCAAGACTGGATCCACCATAAGGACGAAGCAAGTGTTTATGAAGCGCAAATGCTTCGTCACCTACCAGAAAGAAGGGCACTTTAGGACCTATTCCGTGTATATGCTCTGCTGTAGGTATTCCTTGCTCATTGCTTGTAATTGATGTCCACAACGACGATCCCTTGAATATTGAAGAGTCACAATCTTTTCCGTAACTTCCAATATCCACATAAACAAAGCGATAGTTTGCGTCTGCTACGGCTATTAATACCACTGAAGAATAACCTTTGTAGTTATAAAACATCGAACCAAGTGGATTAACTATTCTAATATGCTTTCTGTCGACAGCGCCAATACAATGTGGAAAATTAGCTCTTTTTCGAATTGTTCGGCAATTCTTTTCCACATATTTTCATTAGGTATAGACATTCAATCCAGGAGCATAACACGCCAAATGTTAATACATACGTCTTTCACTATCTTGCTTATTGTCGAAATACCAAGTCTGTAGTTGAGGTGTAGGTCTGTAAAAGTGCACCCGCTAGCCAAGTACCTGGAATATAAAATAAATAATAATTTACAGGAAAACAAGTAATGAAACGGTGGGTAAATATCCGTGACGCTTATCACAAATCTATAAAGAAAGAAAAATCGGTAAAAAAATCCGGTGCCGCTGCTACTTCAACACGAAAATACGTATACGCCAACCAATTACAGTTTTTATCAAAAGTCTTTGTGAACGTCCTACAGATGATAGCTTATCTATTAATGAAGCTGCAGGTTCTTCAACAGACAGTAGTGCAGTACAAAATAGCGGAGAAGAAAATAGTGGAAGCCAGTTTAAAGTACCGCCACCGACGCGAAAAGAGCTCGGTTCGCGGAAACGGAAGATGGATGAATTAGAAAAAAAAATGTTGAAAGTTATAGAGGAGCCTGATGATCGTCATATATCTTTTTTTAGGGGAATAATCCCATCATTGAATTCGTTTACTGATGACGAAATTATACAATTTCAAATGGGAACGTTGCAACTAATAACGAACATCAAACAAAGCCGAATTTATAGCAACCAAGCACCATCACGTACTATGGCTGCACAAGTACCCAGACCAACAATTTCTTTTTCTTCATCGCCCTTACCTGGTACCTCTGCAACCAATTATGAACCTAAGACACGCTATAATATACGTCAAAATTTTGTTTCCCTGCCAAAACCACGTAATGAAGAATCAAGTTATGCTACTGCACCAAATACACGTCAATATTATGAACTATTCGGTCGCGAGGATAGTCAGTCCTCGAACGACTCTCAACCTCTGTCTACCTACAGCGGCGGCGACTCTGATTACTCTGACATTGATTTCACTACGTTGTAATATTTTAATTATTTCTGTTACATGTTAAGCTTACTAGAACGTTTAAAGAATAATAATAATTTTTACTTACCTAATGGTAACCACCAACATCTCAATAGGTTCGATGCAGTCCCGTATGACGCTCAGTCGCTGTAGAGAACTTTTTAAACGTCCATGTAACTCGTCAAATGAACTCTTTGACATGCGAAAATTGATGAAAAACTTGTCCTCGTGCTCTCTAAGGTCCATGAACATGGTATAAAAATCTCCTTTTTCCTTCCTGATAGCATTATATGGATGGATCCAATATATTCTCTCACGCACATTGCGCAGTCGACGATGACGGCGTCGATACAATAGAAGTCTATAATTTGTTTTCGTTGCATTTTTAAATCATCTTCAGTCGACACCTCGACCTCTACTGGTCGATCGCCACCGGGCGAGAATCGGTGTAAACCGTGTGCAAACCGCATACATATGAAAGCGCTAAGGACGGTAAGCACCGCGCCGTTTAGACGGCAACCGTTAGCATGTGAAAAGCCCCCTTAGTTACAAAACTTTTTCCGTCGACCGTACTTTGTAATTTTAATAAAATTATATACTCTAATAATTCTAGAGAAAAAAAGCTATTGTGAACGCACCACAACCACAAATTTATAACCTAACTTCATCGTTTCTACTTTTTTGTGAGAGCTTCGTCTTTTATTGCGAACAGTATTTTAATATAAGCTCACCAAGTTGATGGAGAATTAAATTACTCAATTTCGATTGTTTTGTCAAAATAAAATAGTTTTCATCATAGTAAAACAAGAAGACTAAATTTTTTTGTGGGAACGAATTGGTGTTTAATCAACCTACAAAGACAACACCAAAAGCGTTTGACAATGTTTGATATATCATGGATGTAACTTCACGAATAAGTTGAACTTTATATAATGACTTCGCAACATACAGAAGAAAGATATTTATATCCTTACTGTGTTCAAGCAGTTTACCAACTTATTGAGATAATTATTCTGCACATATTCAATACTGTCAATGGCTTTGCAACACTTATCAGAGACATATTTGCTTAAGACTCCTTATCAATGAAGTTTGGTTTTACATTTACCGTTCTATAATTTCTCAAACACGTGCGCATGTAGAGTTTACCAAAAACATTTTGTTAAAGTGGTTCCGCTTCACCCCCAAAAGATCTTTTCAGAAGTCGGAATGTTTACTTTTTATAGTTTTGATTTTTCTTACAGCCTTACTTAAAGAATCTAACTTTTGAACAATGAGTAAATAATATTGAAGAACTACGTGAGAGAATAGTTTGTAGAATAGATGACCTGAACACCCTTAACATGTTATTAAACGTTATCATTGGAATGTTGCATACAGTACAAAAATGTCTTATAAATCACTGTGAACAAATTGTTGTAGTTGATTGAAGATAAAACGGCAATACGTATGTATAGTTGCCTATACTAAAATCAATTTTGTTTACATTAATTAAGTCATAAATGCGCGGTCGATGGATGAATATTGTTTGTTAAGTTTTGTTTCATAAATTAACATTAAATTTTCTTTGAATACTAAAATCTACCTAATAAGAACTAACCAAACAAAACCTCACTTAATTTTCTTACGTCAAAATTAATACTGTAAATTATTTGGTTATACACTAAAATTTATAAAATCCCTAAAACGGTATGGAAAGAGCTTCTATTTCCGTATCGTGTACAATACGGAAACAAAGCTATAGAAATTGCGAAATAGAAAAAATAATTAACGATTGTATAGTACAACCTACTTTTAATGGATATAGGAACAGTCATTTTCATTGCATAAATAAAAACAAAATTTAAAAAATGGAATTTGTTGGAAAAGATCTGCTTTCATTATTTAATGAAAGTTTCTCATTCAGAAGCCCCTACACATTTATTTTTTAAATTTTGGTTGTAGAACGAGTTACGTCTTTAAATAATTACAATAATACAAATATCTGCTTATATTATCAATGTAAAAAATTAAAAAAAAAATAAATCGGCAGGAAAAGTTAATCCTATTACTGACAATTATATTGAGATATCGAGAATCGTTCCACGTTTATTTTCATAGCCACAAAATTGTAAGTTGTAATATGTGTTGCCTACCCCCTATTCATGTATGATAAGATATACAGTCATCTACTCGTATATAAAAAAATCCTTTAATATTTTTAATTTTATAGTGAAGCAAGATGACCATACTTTTTTTTAAATTAATTTAGTACGTACGTCTAATAAAGGTAGAAGTTTTATTGAAACATTACACATAGAATTTTTTTAATAAATACGTTTACATAGAATGAAAAATATAGAACACGCTAGTATTTTTTTTAATATTTTTAAAAAAGGGCAACAATTTACTTATTTTTAGTTGCATGGTGTGTTGCCTATAAGTCCTAGCAACAGAAGACGTTGAAAACCAATGGTAACGAAAACGAGCGCCATTCAAATTGTGCATTTTATTGAGATATCCTTTAGAGTTAGAATTACAACACAGAGCGTGTTTATGAAAAGCACCCACCACCTTGAATATATTTAATAAAATAAATGAAACTATATTGCAATGTTCTTATTTTTGTATGCAGATTTGAGTAAGGCACTGCAGAGAAGGAAATATAGTCTTTTAATATATTTTAATATTTAATGTTTACATTTTTTAAAATTAATTACTTAAACAAAACTACATCATCAACAATGTTATTTATTTATATAAAAAATGAATTACAAATGATTAGGAGTTTGTTTTTATAAAATATCAATTCAAATGTGGTGTTTTGTCAAGTGTATCACTCGTTTCTAAAACGTAGCGGGTTATATAATGTGATATCTTGTGACGCATCTTGAATTGCCTCAGAAAAAGTGCGGTGGCCCGCGGTAACTTGGCTTTTTAAATTTTATTACGTAATAGTTTATCACTAATTATTTTTTTATAAATTAATTATTCATATCTAAATTGCGTTATATACCTAGTAAAAAGAATAAAATTTCGAATTTAAATAGGAATTAATACATTAATTAAAATAATTAAACAAAGACATTTCCATTTCAACAATACACGTCAATAAAAATAATAAGTACCTAACTATGTATTAAATCTAGATACATTTTGTTAAAAAATTCACTTTAAACCTTTTTCTAATCCAAAATCCGAAATTATTTTGTTTGTATGAGGTATAACGCTAATAAAATTATTAATGTAGTAGTAAAATAGTATATTGTGTATATAGTTATTTGGATCACTAGTCCAGAAAATGATATTTTGCGAGTGTGAGTGATATTGCGTAGCCGAGGCGCCTAGCCGAGGCGGAGCAACACGAGCACTCGCAAAACATTTTCTGGACGTGTAATCCACAAAATTGTTTATGCCGACAAATCTCAAAATATTAAGAAAATTATTATTTAGTTCAACAATTTATTCCTAAGGATTTATTTTTTCTGGTTGGTAGTTGGTACCCACTTGTCACTGCATATTTATATTCATTTTCAAATTTAAATTTAAATAAAGTGACACTTTATGGTGAAGAATTTAATGGAAAATGACGTATGGAAACACCAGCTCACATAAAAGATACAGCGGAAGCAGTGATTAATAATTTATTACCAGCAAAATCTGTAACTCAGTACTGGAAAGCGTATAAAGAATTTAAGAAATTGTGCAATAGTAATAGTACCACTAACATTTACAACGAGTATGTTCTTCTTGCATATTTTGATGAGAAATAAAAAAACAATTGCAACTCTTTGGTCCATATTTTCAATGTTAAAATCAACTTTGAATATTAAAAACATCAACATTGAAAAATATTCAAAATTAATTGCTTTACAACCCACCACACATAACCTAAAAAATAATTACATTAGTTGAGGTTTATGTAAAAGTATTAATTGGTACTTACATTAACGATACGGTTACATCTGCGTGAGGATTCCACGTTTTCCACGATTCAACGTTTATTTGTTTATTAAGCATTAGATGCTTTTCTCTTTCTCTCCGGTCTGTTGACATTTAGTAAATTAAGTAACAATGGTGCCACCCCGCTTTCTGGGGAATTTTACCAAATGTCACTTTTGTAAGGTCTAGGCCGATTTTGAATCCTACAAAACTGTCAATAATGACCGGAGGCATGAAAAGTTCGTTTGAGTCACGAACTCGCACTACCTATACTTTTTCTACTACCATACCATTAGCAATAACTTTCAAAATAATTTTTTAATTTTAATTGAGTAAACATTATTTTTGTGCTTTAAGTTTTGTATAAGCTTATTCAAACATTCAATGGTTTCTAATCACAATTATCGCAAAAGTGTTAAGGATTCCTACTGGAATTGATATTCAATATGTTTCCGTTCTCTTGTAGGCATGAACAAAGACGAGTATGAAATGACCTTGATAATCATCTTAATAGGTTGGGTGTAAGGATTTGAAATGTGTTCCGCATTCGTTGCTGCATATTTTTGGTGGGGTGGGAGATTCTTCAAAACAAAACACAATGTACATTTGGAGTTATGTCGGGTGTCCCATTCTGATGTTGGCCATCCTTGATTCCAATCGTGCTGCAGATGCAATTACCACTACCCCCAGCCCAACATAATTGACTACTTGTGTTGCCGATCAACCTGACTTTAATTGTGGTCTGAGTAATAATGCAGGTTATGACGATTCACGAATTCAATTTCATGAAAGGGTGGCCTCATTAGAAAACATAACCTTCTGAAAAAATTTATAATCATTCTAGCTTGCGCCCAATTGCAAAATTGAATACGTAACTCAAATCTCCTGCAATGAGTTCTTGATGAAATTAGAAATTATAGGCATGATAACGTTGGAGGGTTCGTTCGTTTAAACCCACGGCCTCGCCGACTGCTTGCCGGAAGGATTTTGCGATTTAAAATTTTATCACAAATTCATTTCTAAGAGGAAAGAGATTAAGTCGATTTGACGGTTCTTGCAAATTGTAACACTAAATACCTAACATGGACGCTGGGATCCACGTGTTAAATGTGTATGAGGTATTTCAGACATTTGAGAAAAGACACTAAAATGATAACAATTGTAAAAACACCTTATACGAAGTACATAATACTTAACCAATTGGTACGCATTACAAAAGTAACAATGCTTCCAGCTAGAATATTTAATACTATTATATATATTATTGTTAATGTTATTTCCAATGTAACTGAACCAGTATAAATCGCAAGATTGAATTTACAGATAAAAGTCAAAGTTGATTTGTTTATAAACCCGTTTCTTTACAAAATCTCTTATTTATGTTAACAAGTTTTTGAGTTTGTAGTTGCGAAGTTTTGCTGTAAACAAGATCATTAACACTTGTGGTATTGTAGAATATATGCGAAGATTCGGAGTTCATTACTCTTTTTAAGTTTTAAAAATGAGTTTCATTTATAACAAAATAGTTTCAAGATAAAAACTTAACATCAAATTATTTGAATTATTATTTTATTTTTGAATACAGTTAATAGATTATCCAACGGGACAACTAGTTGAATAAATATTGTTTCCAAATTTGGATTACCTATCCGATTAAGAGGTCTCTAGTTTTATAAGTAAGCCTACGTACCAACCTTGCTTAAAATCGGACTAGCAGTTTTTGTGCTCATTACTTATACATGTAAGATTCATGATACTAAGGAAAAATTGTAGGAGAAATGTTTAAGATAAGAGTTGTAAATAAAACAATTTACAATATAACTTTTTCTCCATAACTTTTTTTGTATAACTAATATTTTTGAGGATATTCTTGAAACATAGGTGTCACGTCATTGTCGTATCTCGGCCATTAGTAATCGGATAAAAAATTGATAAATCTGTGTAGATTAAATGTCCTTTCGACGCCACTAGTTATGCCCAAAACTTACTAAACTCTCCTGTTTCATAATTAACGCCTATAAGTAGTATGTTTCATTAAAATCGTACCAACAGTTTTTGTGGTCATTCTTTATATGAGATTCGTGAATTGCAAAAATCGGAAAATCTATGTAAGTTAAGTGTCCTTTTTGAAACCTTATTTACATACGGACTGACGGCCGGTTTAGTTATAAATGTATTTTTGATTTGGAAACCGTCGCATAATTCCCCACCTTATGATTAATATTTTTTAAAGCGACATTTTCCATCAGCCAGTGTTTTCGTAGGCCAGTTGTCCTGACAGCTGAGAGATGTCGACGGCAAGATTGCCGACGACAAGATTTCCGACTGCGAGACGTCTACGACAAGTTTACCCATCTCCGATTTTTGTATAATCGACAGTAATATAACAAGACCTTGACAAATAGCCGACTATTTTTATTGCATCATTTAGGATCAATTCGTCGAGACAAATTGTAAAATTACGAGAAATTTAGTAGCAATAAAATAGTAGCTAATTTGTCAAGGTCGCGTTATATTTAATAAGATTATTTCGTGAGTGAAAAATAATTCCTTCAGGTGAATATTGAGGACAATGACCAAATAGTCGACTATTTACCACTAAAGTGAATAGTCGCTTTATTTCGTTTCGATTGGCTGCGTCAAATCAGTTTCCAAGTACGTGATTGGTGAAATAGTAAAATTTGACAGACGAAGGAAATAATTGCTGTAATACAAACTTCAATATTCACTCGCATTTCCCCCAGACAGGATTTTCAACAAATTTCTCGGTATTGAATTGTATCTGATTGTCCGTCCTTTTACTCGTCTGTCCCAAAAATGTTCACATCCATTACCAATGAATATGAATGTGTTTTTTCATGTGGATCGCTATTATCCAATTCGTTGTATCTAGGTCTTTTTGAAATAAATCCCTTTAAAAATTACAGTTGGTTTTTTGACCTAACAATCATTTTTGACATTACAGTTAAAATTTTATTGCTAGAAAAAATTAAAAAATAGCATACTTCGTTATAATACAACTTGTATTTCCAACTAGACAGCTTTTCTCAATTATTAGAAATGAAGATGTATTTTTTTTCACTTTTTTTGACGAATTAGAGTTACTACGCCAAATTAAAAAAAATAAGCGTTTTGCATAGAATTCTACATCGTTTTGATACTAATAACAAACATGTAAAATAATATCAAAAGTGTGTGGCAATATAAAACAGTTTGCTCCAAAAATAAAATAAACGTCTAACAGCGTGGCAACTCGCAATTTTAATAGAAACAGCAAAAAAAGGTGAAAAGGGGCACAGTGCAGCAATCTAATTATAAATTTCAGTTACGGCCAACAATTGTTACATGTATCTAACTGGTAAGCCATTAATACGAACGCTTATTGCTATCTACTACAATTCTTATGTCACACGATAGAATATAACATCCAGATAAAACAACGCTAAATGAAGTCTGATGTAGCGATGCTGCATTCCAAAATTTCGCCCATGCTTTGCATAGTTAAAAATGTCTTTACTCTGCGCTTAAGATCCTTGTCGCCCAGCTCACGTATACCAAGCGGTAATTTGTTAAAGAAAACCACACCGTAATGGTTAACTGCATTCCCCGATTTGTTTATTCGCCTATATAAAAGAGATATATTTTCTTTATTTCTAGTCTGATGTAAATGCATTTCAGATCGTGCAGTATACCTATTTAAGTTTTCTTTAACAAACATTACACTAAAATATGAACAAACTAGGAAGTGTTAGTGTGGTCAAGTCAGAAAAACTTTGACGACAATCCGCACGATAGTTTAAATGAGCGATTATGCGAACAGCCCTACGTTGGAATTTAAAAGCTTGGTTTATAGAGGCAGAGTGTCCCCAGAACAAAAGTCAAATAAGGAATGGATGTTGCCACAATAAGCAGCCAAAAAAATGTCGTCATTAACGAGAGTAAAAACTCTTCTCAGAAGGAAAGTTTATTTAGATATTCCTTTGCATATGTGATTAATATGATCATTCCATAATTGTTTCTTATCAAAAGACAAACCTAATAACGTACCATTCGATTCCACTTCACTATTTGAGAATTGCTCACTGCCTAAAGAGAGAATTAGTTTGCGGGTTTAACATTGAGTTGTAAATTATTGGCAAGGAACCACTTCTCGGCCTCGGAAACTAACTATATTTATTTCACAAGAGAGATCGTTTAAATTTGATTTTGTAGAGTTATAGTGGTGTCATCAGCATATAGTGTTAGATGTATGTTGGGGTTATTTAAACAATAATTTCCAAAAGCATTAATATAAAGCAGAAAAAGAATCTGCCTGAGAACAGAACCTTGTGGTACACCATGAGTAATATTTTGTTTTCTTGATGACAACGATGCGTGACTCACATATTGTAGTTTATTAGTCAAGTACGACTTGCATTCTAACTAGCGTTAGAACCAAGATAAAAATTTCAATTTATCTAACAAAATTTTGTGGGTTACACAGTTAAAAGTCTTGCTTAGGACGGAAACTACGTTGTCACCTGACTCAAAACCCTCTTGTACAAAATTTACAAGCTCTGTCAGTGCATTAGTAGTGCTTTTTATTTCTCCTAAAACCAAATTGACATTTATTAATATAATTGTTAACTTCGAGGTAGTCAGTGCATAACAGTTTTTTCAGTATTTTTTCGATTATTGGGATAATTGATATTGGATTGAAGCTGTTGATGTGATGAATTGAACCTCTTTTGAAAATAGGTACTACCTTAGCTATCTTTAACACGTCCGGGAAACAATTAGTTTTAACACAATACTTAAATAATTTGGTTTATGGATAAAACAATTAGATTAAGAAGCGTTTTTATGATACGATTGTTCATCGAATAGCAATCCTTACTATGACTATTTTTGAGTGACAGTATGGCATTACGCATGTCATTAATGCCTATCTCTGCGAATTCAAAATTCATTGCAACAGCAGGTAGAAACGTAAGGTAATCTCTATAATCACACTTATTACAAGGTAAGCTAGTAATAATATGGGATGCCACACTAGAAAAAAAGAGATTACAGTCATCGGCGATATCTTACTGTTATTGGACTTATGTGTATTTATTATCTCCCACATGGTTTTGTAGATTGGCGGAACTTTTAATTTTTTGTGCATAATAGTTATTTGTGCAACTAGTGCAAAAAGTGCAACAAATAATTTACTTTTTGCACTGATAAATTGTTTTTTGCACTAATGCAAAAAAGTGAAACTTTTGCACAGTAATTGCTACAAAAAGTAGTTACTTTTTGCAAGATCGTAGAAAAAAGTTTTTTTTTTAAATTTCTAATGGTATTCCGATACTCACGCCGCAAGATTCTTGATTTAATTGCATTATCGTTACTAGGGTTGATTCTTCATATGCTTGTTAACATTATGTTTTTCTCTTTTACGTTTCAAACTGCTAATGAACCACGAGTTATTTGGTTTTTGTTTGAGAGTAATAATTTATGATTTTTCGATAAAGGCGTTGTCTATTGCATTTATAATGATATTTAAAAAATTTGACATTTTTTTACTTATCAAAGCACAATGGCCGTTAACATATATAGATTTCGAAATTCTTGGAATATTTACAAAAAACATTTATTTTACACATTTTTCTTCAAATAAAAGTTGTCTACTATTTAATTATACACAACTTTTGTTTAAATTATTTTTGATCCGATAAGTAATTACCGAGATATGACTATCACGTGACACTAATTGTTTTAACAATACCTACACCAATATTGGTTATACAAAAAATTATATTGTCTATCACTTTTATTTGAACTTTTTTTCTAAAACGTAATTTTAATTTTCAACTCGTCTTAAAAGGATTTTATAATTTATAATTGGATTTTAAAATTACTTTGCGGTGCACTTTATTTTCTTTTATAAACGTTGATTTTTTCTACAACGTATCTTGTTTTCGCTTTTTATATCAAAGTTGCGAGTTGCGACGTTGTTGGACGGTTAATTTATTTTTTGGGCAAAATGTTCGATACTCTTTTACACGTTTGTTAGTATCAGAACGAGGTGGAGTTCTGCGCAAAACGCTTTTTTGTTTCTTTTAATGTTCTAAACTGAAAAGTTTTAAATTCAAGAGTCGATATTCACATGTTGGAAAATACTCTTAGGTTAAACAAAACTTCCACTCAAACTTTTCTCAAAATGTTAGCAAAAACATTATTTTGCATATCTATGATTTTTATATTACAAAATGAACAAAAGAAGTGGACACTTATTGGGGAAATGGAAAACACGGAGTGTAAGGAAATGCCTTCAACATGTGCTTACGAATTATTCTCCATTTTGGATCGATTATTCAAAACATAGTTGATGCCAAAAATATGTCCTATCTCCTAAAAAGACCAGAAAATATGTTAAAGTTTGAAATATTTGGATATGTATAATATAACAGTTTAAATGTTTTCTAGGTAATTACAATAAGAAAAAGACCTTCTATATATGGATATATTTTATGAACAATAAGATGACACACCATATTAATAGTAAACAACAAAAACCATCCAAGTGTAAATGTATTTTTAGTGAAACTACAAAAAGAACAAGATGAAAACAAAACAATGTTCCGGAAAATGAATCTAGGCGAAAAATAAGAAAACAATATAGAAGCAGATAAACTTCGCCAGAAAATAACAAAGAAATGAATTTGCGGTATTGGTTAACTGTGTTCACTTTGCCGGATTTATCAAATCAAGTTAATAAATAATTTGTCATTTATGGGTTTCCCAAGAAAAAGTATAGTACAAAACAATTCAATAGAAATAACAAGGAGCAAAAAAATACAAAAAAGGAGAATATATTCAAATCTATTAATTCAAAAATTGTGGAACGGCAGTTGTTCTAAGTTACATTTTCTACAATTTTTACTAGATACATTTTTTTCTAAAACATGTCTGTTTTGGGGTATAGTTTTAATTGTAATTTCGCAGGTTGAATTGGAATGTTTTTATAGGAGTCGATTGAGCTAATTGTATTATTTTCAAACAAATACCATGGTCTTTATTTAGACAATGCTTTGATTGCTATAATACATAGGGTGTATCTTTTTAACGATACTTGAAAACAAGAAAGTAACCAAAATAAACCACAAATTTTACTTAATTAATAATCAAATTTAATATTACACGTTCTTTCAGTTTATATACAGGGTATGTCGGGACGAACTTAAACTATCTGTATATCGGAAACTAATCACAATAAAATTCAAAAAAATTGTAGGCATAGATTACAGTAATCATGTATTTAATAAAAATATTTAATTATTTAAAAGTAATTGTTAAGTATATACATCAACTTTAAAATAGTTATTTTTTAATTAACTTAGCATTAACCTTAAAATAATTTATTAGATTGTTCAGATGATTTTTTACAAACTATCAATATATGGAATTTGTAAAACATACATGGTGTTTACAAAAAAATCCATTTTCATTACACAATTTTTTAATGTAAAAGGTGTGTGTAATTTAATTATACACAACCCTTACTTTGACTATTCATAATAATTATTAAGATATGGCAATCACGTAATACAATTGTTTTAACAGTATGTCAAAGAATATAAATTATACAAAAAAGTTGTAAAAGATAAGTTGATGGCAATTTTATTATTTTTAACTATTATTTGAACTATTTTTCTAAACCGCAATTCTCTGCTTTTTTTTGAACAAAATTTTTAGGCACAATGGGACCATGACCATGACCATTGATTAATATATTATACTACATATTTGTAACTTTAATCATAAAACTAGAAACATTAATTAATAAAAAAAATCAGGAGATATGCGAAAGACGTTTGATGTATATTAATCTTAACGGATGTGTTTGTTATCAGTTACTTACCTATTCTAAATAATTATTTATAATAAAATTAAGTGGTATTATATCAATGCTTTTTTAAATTTACAACTTTGAAAACAAAATACTTTTTTTTATAAATTACATACGAAGATAAGTACCTAAATTGAATTAAATTAAAATTGAAAAGCTGGTTTTAGTATAATTAAAATTTTTAAGAAATAAATCGAAATAGAAAAACTTAAAAATCCAGTATTTACTTGTTTTATATAAAAACTGGAATACCAAACGAAGATTATATTTTATCGTGTTCTGTGTACGGTCGTTGGCCATCCTCAACCGGTCTTGGATGCAAATCTCTGACGGTACGTAATGATACTAAACCTCTCTACATTAGAACAAATCGCTCCTATTTGAATCATTTTTAACATACATGTGTGCGCTAGTGGTATACTGTGCTATTGGTAAGCCGCTGATTTTACTTAGACACTTTTGGTATTGTATGTTGTTACGCACTAACGGTTTTCGCTAATAATGAATGTTTATTTAATGAGCTATAGTCATAAATTAATTTTTACCTTGGCTCGTCCTTTAAATTCAATAGTTTTGTTTTGTAAAAATGCATCTAATACATATATTTGTTAATTGTATTTGGTTAAATCCTCTAACACCATGCATATTTTCTAATGAGATCACTGTTGCATTTGAACTTTCACTTAGGCAATTTGCAAATTTATTACGATACCACTAATTTCGCATTTAAAATTAAAGGAAAATCCCTGGTGTCTATTAATAATTATAAACAAAAACAAAATAATCTGATTAATATATAATTATTATTCTCAGGAATATGCTTCTGATTGCGCACTAAAAGTTACATATAATCAGTAAAAAGTTTAGTGAGACAAAATACATATATAAAGTGTAAATAAAACTTCCATTTTCATTTTTCCTTACGTTTAAATAAAAAATACAACGTTATAAATACAGCAGTTTAGTTCATTTAATTTATTGTATCCAATTTTTGTTTGGAAATGCGGTTAAATAAATATTTCTTTAACTTAAAATGTTCTTCTTTTTTTATGATAACGGTTAATTTGAATATAGGTGTGATAATGAAGTTTAAAGAACTTCAAATGTAATTGTAAGTAAATGATAAGACTAGGAGACGCAATTATTATTACAAAATTTAAGTGTTTATTTATAGTATATTTACAAATTAATTAATTTATTTATAAATATCAATCAAATGAAAAAAATATATCTGCTTATGTAACGAAATTGCTGTAGCAACAAACTGACACTTAAAAAAAGAATTTTGATACGCCATATACTGGGTGATTGAGTTTGGTTCGCGACCTTTTATTAGGTTTTACTAGGCAATGGTCTACTAGGCAATGGTCTACTACGCTACTACTAAGCGATGGTCTAGTAGACGATAGTCAACTAGGAGATAGTCAAAAGGCGATATTAACTAAAACGTGAAAAATAATTATTCGGTGCAATACAATAACCAAGAATTTTGATTGGTTCAGTACGTATGATTATTTTATTGATTGTTACATATCGGAGTAGCGTCTGAGGTAGATAATCTCTCTTACCACTAATGACAGTAAAAAAAAGTTTATTTTTTAAATTGTGATTATGAATGTAACTTTTATAAAAAAAAGAAATTGTAATAACTTTAACCTACCAACTAACACCGTTCACCCAAGACCACATGAAAAAAACTTTAATTGATTAAAACAAATTCAGTTGACCGACGTTTGGATGATATGAATTACGGTGTACTTGTGACCGGGGTAAGAAGGCGTACGCAAAGATGTGCAATTCGGGGGGCAACCTGATTTAGCGGCGGGTCTGCAGTTCTGTACAATAAAAAATGATGTTTATAAGTACAAAACATTTACCATAATATTTTTCACCTTGTAAGCAAATCGCCTAGTTGACCATCGCCTAGTAGATTTACCTTCTAGTTGATTATCGCATAGTATACCGTCGCCTAGCTGACTTATCGCCTACTAAACCATCGCCTACTTGACGTAGCATAGTAGAGCATAGCCTAGTTGACCTTTTTCATCAGAATTATGTTGACGTATGCCAAAGTTACGATAGTCTACTTTTTTTTCATATTGCACGCTGTATATATTTTGTTAGATTCTTGTAAAAAAAACTGAGTTAAGTGCGTCACTCAAAACGAAACAAAGATTAATTTTCAAAAAAATAAAACGCGTGGACACGTCAAAATTGTTTGCTAGGGAACATCATCATTAACGTAACTTTACAATCAATGATCATAGCATTGGTCATAGTAAATAAAAGCAAAAAATACAGTATCTACCGTTAGTGATATTTTAGGAAATTAACCTTCAAAGTTAATAAAACTTTTGGGTGTGCAATTCGTGCAATGAATTGAAATAATATAAGTTTTTTGTCTTTAGAATGGCACCCTTTTTTAGTGTCACGATTTCTGAATCTGACTGCAAACTTCCCAAAAAGGTCTTATGTTAGAATAAATGAATACATCCGACCTTCTGGAATATATTCTTGATTTCGTCGATTCATTTCAGGAAATAGTTTCTCTCGCATTTGAAAAACGACTAATTGATATGTTTTCAAAATGCACTGAAAAATATTTTCGGAATACACTGATGATTATTTTTTGACCATCTTCTAAACTAATCAAACGTATCGCCTCATCGTATCATTAGTATAGTAAAAATATACACAGTGAATATTAAAATTTTAATTTGAACTATCTTTGCTTTTAGTATTTGACAAATTGTCCAAATTAAATCCTCGATGAAGACTGTATACAAACAGTTTACAATTTAAGGCAAAGGCATTTAGAAATAAGCACGCAAGTATCGTTTTTAACTGTATATCGACGGTTTACATTTGTTGGAAGAATAGGTTTAACTAACAACAAAAAAGGTACAGAACCACAATTAACAATACACGGTGTCAACTTGTAGTAAGGACTGAGGGCGAAAAAACATTAACATTGAAAAACTTGCATAACTTTTAAACCGCTAAATAAATTTTCAAAAAAATTTAGTTTTGGATAGGTTATTTATTATATAAAAATTAAGAAAAACAAAAATCAATCAGACTTATCGTCATAAAAAATTTTGAGCTTGTCGGGAATGGTCTCCATCATGGCTTTTATGGTGGTGCTCGACACTTTTTGGTCGCTACGGTCCACATTTTTCTAAAACTTTCAATCGATTTTGTAGCATTTTTGTCTGCTTCAAGCTTCTTTTCACCAAAACCCAGTACCGCTCGATTGGGCGAAGCTCAGGGCAATTTGGTGGGTTAGCCTCCTGGGTACAAAATCGACATGATTCTCTTCGTACCATTTTTTGTTTGCTTACTGTAATGGCACGAAGCTAAATTCGGCCAAAAATGTGGATACCTTATGTTTACTCAGAAAAGGCCGCAATTTTTGGAGACACTCCTTCTTGTAAATATCGAGTTAATTGTTCCATTTATTATAAAAGATTGGCTTCTTTTACCGCAGCTACAAATCACCTGCCAAACGAGATATTTTTTTGGAAACTTGGACTTTATTTTAGTTCTAAACTTCTTAGGAACATTTCCTCCTCTCCAGGAAACATAAAACTCCTGACCAGGAAAAATCGGCGAGGACGTAAGTCTCATCGTCCATCACGCAATATTGACGTTTTTGGAAAAAAATCTGCTCTCAACTTTCTGGCTCGTTTTTTGGTTTCAATGTTTTTCTCCGCATTACGTTCTGGAGTTGTTTGAACTTTGTAGGACTTAAATCCACTCTTTTTTTTATTTTTTGAATTGTCTTTTCCGACAAGTCGACTTTTGCAGCTAATTTCCGGTTCGATATCAGCGGATTCTTAACCATCGCAGATATTGCCTTTTGCACCTTTTTTGGTGAATGAAAACCCTCTAGTCGTCCACTTCCTGGTTTCCGTGTTATGGTAAAGTCTTCCTTGTACCGCTTGATGACTTTTGCTGCCACTTGCCTGCAAACTTTCGCCTCCTTTGCAATGCAAACGACTGACCATTGTGGATTGTCAACAAATTTTTAATGATTAATCTATGTACTTCCACTACTTTTGCCATTGTGAACACAATTTGACTCAAATAAAAATAAAAATTATATGGTATAAAAGTTATGCAAGTTTTTCAATGTTAATGTTTTTCGCTCTCAGTCCTTACATGCCTTATAATACACTACAAAGTGCGTATTTTGATAGTTTTGAATAACTTTTGTATTCTAAGTTGCCTACACCAACCGGTATAGGAAATTAAAATTAAATAACCAGAAAGTAACACAAAATATCTCAAAATATTTTCATTAAATTCAACATTATTTACAATAAACAAAAAATTTATACTGTAATTGGTTTCCGATGTACCAATAGTTTAGGCTTTTCGTGACACATTCCCTAGAGGACTATTAAACAATATGTTGCACGATAAAAAGAATATTTCCCGACAAAGTATGATAACGACAAAAATATGTATTGAACCGAGAATACAATTCACTTGTCACGCGGTACTTTTTTGATTTAATTTTGTTGGTATAGCAAAATACTAATTAATTATTATTTTTCAATATTTTGCCATAAATCTTTATCCGAGTTACTACTATACTACATAAATAACAGAAACGCTTGATTGTGTTTAGTATTTAACCTGTGATTTAACAATGTAATTATAACAGCATTAGTTTATTATATTATGAAAAATACGGACGTGTGTTTAAAGTTTTTCAATACACGCTAATCTTTTATTTAGTTTGATAGAAGCAGCAATTAGATATTTGTTTATCTCTAACACATTATGCTAATAATGAATTGGAAAATTACTTACCTTATTGTTTATTTATTGTGCTAAGTCATTGGTATAATATCATTGTAATATTAATTGTATTTATATAAAATTAATGTATGTGCGAAAACTGAAAAACTTTAATCACGGTGATTATTAGGATTCTTAATTAATATATTAATTTATTACTACCGTTATAATACCTTATTGTTCAGTTATATTATTGTGCTACGTCCTTGGTGATAACATTCTAATATTAAATTTAATTTGTAGGCATAGGTCATTTGTAGGTTATTAGTCGGATAATGATAGTACTTGCTGAACTTTCCATGCTATCCTCAGTCTGTCCAAATTTTGTGAAGTGCAAAAATTTATGGACGGATAATTTTCTCATGGTTCAAAATACTCGTTGTACAACATTTCCTCAATAGTTAAGATATTGTCACTGGTTCATTCTACTTAGAACGGATACCATTCTTCATAGTTTTTTTAACAAAAATTGGTAAAAGTTGCAGTATACAAATAAGGTAAACTTTGGATCATAATCAGATCACATTTCTTTCAAATCCCTCCAAACATGCTTGTCTTCAAGGACTGTTGTAGAATCTTAAACACTGTGTTTGGACACCCACTGTGTGGGTGGGGGTCTAGCCTTGTTATTAGAAACGTCCAGGGCGGAAAGATGAGACTGGAATGAAGTTTGAACCTGCTTGTCTGCATCGTGTGGACATCATTTTCTGTACGGTATAGTTTGTGCAAAATATAACGTGTAGACAAGTCTCTGTTGCGTGTAACAGGCTTAAGCTCCGCAAGAAAGATGATTTCTGAGTGTAGATAAAGTCCAAATTAAAAATATACCTTATTCAATACAATATTAAAATTAAAGTTATTTTGCAAATCAAACACACAATTTTAAATGAAAGATGTTGTAAATTTTATACAGAAGTAATGCAAATTACTACGTCAATATTTAGTTTAAAATTGCGTTTCTACCTTTTGGTCATATTCTAGCAAAGATTCTATGACATGTCGAGCACTACCAAATAATTAGTTAATTGCTAGTTCTTCATTCGTCATTCTTCCATAGCAGTACTCGCCAACACAACGGGAGGTAGGAATATTTGTATATCACTTATACAACAATATAGCAATAATTTGTTAATAGACACTAGTTTAAATACGTCATTGTTAATAATGAAATCTATCCAAATACATGCAAGTTGTTCAAAGAATGTTTTCTATATTATAATATAGAGAACTGAATAAATATAATCAAACATAAAACGCCACGAAACACCATTGCAATTATAATTGCAATGAAACATATCAGAACACAGAATTTAATTTGAAATCATTGTAGATGATGGTGTCGAGAAATTCCTTAATAATGTCAAATACGTACTAGTTTTAAAATATTTCGTCATGCAAGATTTCAGTTGATGGTATGTCAATTGTTTTATCGCAATTACTGCTGTTTTGCTAAGTCGAAAGACATATTTGAATAAGGTTTAATGTGCTTTCATATCTTGTGTTGTAATTATGAGTTTCGGAAAATTAATTATAGTACTGGTAATTATATTTCATTAATAGTATATAATTTAATATATAAATGCAGGGAAGTGTTAATATACCCAGAGTGATAAATTGATTTTTGCAAAATCTTTTAAATTCCAAAATTTTGACTGCACGTCATTGAATTTAAACAATTTCAGGCATACAAGAAGAGTGACCTCATGATATAAGTAAATAACACATTATTGAGTGAAAATACCCGAAATATGCTAACTTAGCTAATACTGTTCATTAGGCTTAATATAAAACAAGCTTTTCATAACTTACTGCTTAAATTTTTACAATGCTTCAATCAGTTTAATTTCGAATCTAACATCACCCCTAATAATGTAATTACACCTGATTCATCCAATTTAGCACATACATTTCTCGCTTTTGGATGCTTTCAAATGCAATCCGTTATCTGCAAACCATTCACTAGTTTTACTCAAGCCACATGCCAACTCTAATCATCTACCGTATTTAGTGATTATATGTTGTCTGCGTAGAAAATGTTAGGTACGATTGCAACCCTATACGTCCTACACTAAATTTATATTTCCTAAGTTTGTTAATTAATATATTGAAAATGGTACAGTCAAAAACTTTAGATAAGGCTAAAAAATTTACTATGTAATACTTGGAATCTTCGAAACAGCCAATTAGTAAGTTTCAAAATTGCACTGCCGCTTGATCTTCCATTATGGAACGACAATGGTCAACAAACAGACTAGTGCATATCGAAGGTCAGATGCTTATAATATCTTTACTTGACATTATTCACTATGCCTATTGTAAATACTAAAGTCGTATAGAACAGATAGATTTTCGGCTCAAACAGGTACTCGAAAGTGTGTTCAGAATGAAGAATAGTAAATGATTAGGAAACAATAGTATATAATTATTACTGGCTATTGTATTCTTTCAATTGGTAATAATTCTACGCCTTTGGGTAGTAACAACGCTAATTTTGAGAATGCAGAGTCATTGCCAAACAATATTGCTATCTATAACTGTTACGTGATTTACTTTTATTATCTACTCGTATTGATAGTTATGTAATTCAAATTTATGAACGATTGTGTAAATAATAATTGAAGATAATATAACTAGTGTTATATTTAATTTATTTAATCATACCACTTGTTATATTTGGTGAGAATATAATGAACACTAATAGTCCAGTCAAAAGAGAAAAGTGAGTGGAACTCGTGTATACTGGCGATTTTTTTTCACGTAAATTAACTTTGGCCGTCAGGAATAACATATCACAAAGTTGACATCGACACTGTATGGGAACATTTCGCAATTTGTTAATTAAGGTCAAAATCTTCAGTTTTTGGCTTCTATCTTTTTAAGGTTAGGTTGGATAAAAAAAATGTTAAAAAGGAAAGTTGTTCGTTAGGATCTCGACTATTTTATCCATTTAGCCAAAAAATTTAAAAAAATTTTGTAACGTAACACGTAAAAAACCGTAAAAAATCGTAAAAAATTAAAATGCGTATAATTGAATAATGAAAAGTCGTAGAGCGATGATATTGGGTGAAAGTATAGTTCTCGTGGGTACAATAAGTGTGCAAAACCCAAGCGCACCAAGTGCGATAATTTCGTTTTTAAAGAATTGGAAAGTTTCAAATGTCACTGGATGGAATTTTTTTTGTAAGACACTTGGTGGGTTCCCAATTTTTTTACGCTTTTGTGGCGATAAAAAGAGTAAGTTGTGAAAGTTACACATTTTTAAACCTTATAGAATGGCCGTAGGATTTTTTAAAGAAAAAATCGTTAATTAACAAATCAAAAGTTTTTGAAATTAAAAAAATTGAAAATACTCGTCGTTAACGTATTGTTAAAAAATCCTACGGCCGTTCTTTGAGGTTTAAAAATCTGTATCTTTCACAACTTACTCTTTTTATCACCACAAAAGCGTAAAAAAATTGGGAACCCACCAAATGCCTTACAAAAAAATCCCAGCCAGTGACATTTGAAACTTTCCAATTCTTTATAAACGAAACTATCGCACTTGGTGCACTAGGTTTGCACACTTATTGTACCCACGAAAACTGTAATTTCACCCAATATCATCGCTCTACGACTTTTCATTATTCAATTATACACATTTTAATTTTTGCGATTTTTTACGGTTTTTTAAGTATTTTACGTTACAAAATTTTAAAATTTTTTTGGCTAGGTGGATAAAATCGCTGAGATTCTAACGAACAACTTTCTCTATTAACATTTTTTATCCCACTTAACCTTAAAAAGATAGAAGCCAAATACCGAAGATTTTGACTTTTTGATATGTTATTCCTGACGGCCTAAACTTAATTTATGTGAAAAAATCGCCAGTATACACGAGTTCCACTTTTCGTTCCTTTTAGATCTCTTTTGAGTGGACTATAATAAAAAGACATTTTTAGAAAAGATATTAAATAATTACACACTTGAACAAAAATTAGTTATTTATTGGAATACATGCTTTCATCGTTAAATGTACAGTTTTGATATACAACTTGAGGAGTACCTACCACATTCGGTGTGGGAAACTGAAACGCTTTTAGATGTTTCAATCCTTCTCATTTTATTTACTATTTTAGAATGTAGTGTGGATTTCATGTTTGAATAACACTTTAAAGATTTTTTAGTTGTTATGACCGATTATCTTTATGACTTGTTGCTCTGGAATGTCTGCGTTCACCAAGTGGGTTACAGCTATGGATCTATAAATGATTTTTCACTTTTTTGTTAGTATTATCAATTTCCACTTTTTCCATTTGAAAAGAGTTTTAAACCTACAGGGAGGTTTTATATCATGATCTAGTGCTTCTTAATCTCCAATTTTTGTTTGGTGCCAAGAAAAACCTATCGGTTATTACATTTGCTCGTTTTCCTATTAGTTTTAGAAACAATCGAACTGGACACACATCAGGATCTAGAATATTGGGTATTAGCCATTTACTATAACACCAAGTTTGGTCCCCTCCTTAATTGTTAAATACTGGGTTGTATTCAATTCGGTTTGTGAATTTTCCAAAATTGTCAGTTTCTTTCTTGAAGTGATAAATGCATGCGGGTGCACCTTCGTTACTACGCCATTTCAATTCTTTATCTATAATGTTAAAGAACTTTTTGAAATCCTTCAGGCGTATTCTAGTCCTAGATCTTTGCAGTTTTTTACATTCGTCTGGTGTAAAAGCAACATCACTAACCTTTCTTTTTTCTTCTATTATATTTCTTGCAGTTGTTTTCTTTTACAATCGCGAGCTGCCTTTGCTTCTGAATTTGATACTATATTCATTGAATAAGTTTTCTTGGAAAATCTTTGCAGTGGAGTTCCATAATGTTTTGACAACGCATTCTTTAGATTTTGGACCATCTTTTCTTCTCATGTTGCAAACATAATTTTTTTATATTGATGCAATTTTGGAATCGAAATCTCTTTAATTTCTTATTCCCCTTGAAGAGCAAAACCCTATGAATCGGGCCCACTGAGATTCTTTCTTAATTTTGGTATTTTTGGAGTTTTCTTCCAATGAACCTTCAAATCTTCTACTCCCTAGCATTTCCTCTTTGGCCTTTCTGGTTAACAGCACTCTTCTGGCGTCAACACTTCGATTCGTGAAACTTGCTGTTACTTTTTTTATTTATAAAAAAGGTCACAGTCAACATCCGATGATAAAATTATCATCGATTTGATAGCCTCTTATTCGTCTTTGTTTTTATATTTCAACCAATGGCATTAATAAAAATTGATAATGTGACATGTGAATTATATTCTCAACAAAACATAACAATTTTAATTAATATTGAGCGCATTCATTGGAAAAAAGTTACAAAGCTTTACCCTTTACGCGCTTTTCTGCAAAACTTGGAATTGGCTGAACGTTGTCTTTGCGTTGTTATGCGTCATCTGCCATTTGGATTTGACAGTTAGTTAATCCTAAAGAAATAGTGTACACTGATAAAGGAATAACAGGACAAAAACACTCAAAATAACATGTCACAATGCGTCCTCTTCGACCGTTCTTAGATCATTAACCATTAACAAAGGTTTAGCCGTCAAATTCTAACCTCATTTTTTTGTTGAATCAATGCGCTTGATTACAGCATACACTTACGACGTGAAATAACTACAATTGATTAATGGCAGATTGCTTTTGCCAAGCCTTCAAACATTGAGATTTAAAAATCGTTCAGGTTGTAGCCGCTGCAGCACTGAAGTTCGCTGAATGCGCCCAATGCTAACAACTACAGAAATTCAAATTTTCCTTGAGCTAAAACCAAAAACCGTTCATACCAGTTGTTGATTCGGCCGCTCGGTAAAAGCATTTTACATGTAAAATCTTATCTATGTAATTTCCTGCTCCCTTTATTAAAAACATAAGAGCACAAAATTTTTAGAACTAAAAATTCTACCTGAATGATATGTTTTCTCCGTCCAAAATTCAATTATGACTCTACTATAAGAAAGAAAATGAAGAATTAATTGAAGACTGTATAATCTTGACGTTTTCAAAAAGCAGTTTATTGCAAAGAGCGAGTTCAATCATGGTAACTTGAATTTGCAAAATCTAATTTAACATTTAATTCTTCATTTTCTTTCTTACAGTAGAATTTTGATGGAAAAAACATATACCATTCAGGTAGTATTTTTAGTTTTGTTCAGGGGTGGGCCAATAAGCGAGGTAAGCGGCTATATCTCAGAAACCATTTATTGATCGACTTGCGTTAAAAAAATATATAAGTAACGAATAAATTAATTTCTGGCGTTATTAGTCCTTTTTATGGAAATTTCCGACACACGTCAAATTTTGTTGTTAATATAAAAATTTTTAACGTGACTGTTTCAACTTTGCGGGAACTCCTTCGTAGGGCTAGCAACCCAGTCAATTTTTTGTAATCGGAAGGGGTGGCTTGTGCTACTTCAATTGAAAGAAAATTGAATTGTCTATTTGATTGGGTGGAACTTAAATAACTAAATTAATTAGTAAGCCTAGAAATTTAAAAAAATATGTTAAGAAACAAAAATCGCAGCAGACGGTGATTTGGTTGATAGAAACTGCCAAAAAAATCTACGAGGAAATTGAAATTGCTTTATTAACAATATTAACAATAATTATTGCCACCCTAACCGATTAAAAAAATTGAAAGGCATTTATTCGTTACTTATGCCGCTCACTGTATAATAAAAGTCAAGTAAAAATGTGGAAATTATTTTTGAGTTTCTAAAATGACCACCAAGAGGCGTATTACCATTTTCAATTTAAAACTCGTTTTTAAAAATATTTTCTTTTATTAACGTTAGTTAAAGTCAAGTTGTTTTAAAGCTGAGACAAATTCAAATCTAAACGGAAAAGTGTAGAGTGTTTGAATATTTTCGAAAATAAATGTCTCCAAAAGGTTTAACATATTAAAAAGGACGTTTCGTAGGTTATCAGTCGTGATAAGAGTGATATGATTGCAATTGTTTATCTTACCACTGCGTTTACAGACATAATCGCAAAGAATATAATTAAAAAAAAAGTTAAACGCAATAACATACATACCGTTTTTATGTCATTAGATAGAAAAATAAAAGCTCAACAACCCAGCAAAAACCGTATCTGAATATCTTAATCCTATTCTAAAATAATGAATACAATAACTTAACTTTAAAAACAAAGTTGAATTTTATAAAGCATACTCTTTGCAGTTATGTCAGAAAACGCCATCTGGTAGCAAGGTAAGCAATCACATCACTTCATAGAACGACAGTAAATGCCCTTTTTTAACATCATCAAGTTTATTAAAATATGGTAAGCCTTTTTGGAGTTATCGACATTTATTTCCGAAAATGTGCGAACACTCCCCACCACTCTCCTTTTAGTGATAGAGCAAAAAGCCTGTGACAAAAAAGATTTAAATTTGTCTCAGCTTTAAAACAACATTGACTCTATCGTTAATATAAAACAAAAATTTCAAAAAAACGGGTTTTAAAATTGAAGATGGCAATTCCGCCCCTGGTGGCCATTTTAGAAACTCGAAAATATTTTCCAACATTTCCTCTTAACAATTTTTATTACATAATCTTTTACCTCGCTTATTGGTTCCCCTTGTACAATTTTGTACTCTATGTTTTGGCCTTAAACAATTAGGGGAGCACGAAATTGCATAGATAAGTTTTTACATTTTACATATACATTTAAAATGCTATTACCAAGAGGCAGAATCAACACATGGTATATTTTTGATTCCCATAATTTTTAGAATCAAAGTTCACAACATGAATGTAGAGATACTTTAGATTTATATTGTATGTTTTTTATCAATACATTTTTGTTTTAGATTTTATTGTATTAGTCGACCTTTTTTGATAACCAAATTAAATTTTTAAATTTTATAAATATTTAAATCAAGTAAAAATAATGATGTAATTTCACTTAATTTTTCACTTCAATTATTCAAAAAATCAATTATAAACAATTGGATTCACTGTCACCTATAGATTGATGTGATTTGAAGTAACTTTTAATTGAATTACCGTTTCCTTAGATGAGTGTACTCTACAGGGTGATTTATGGTCGTGATTCATTAGAAGTGTTTGCAAAAAATATTGATAGAAAATAGTTACATCACTAAAAAGAATTTTTAATTTTTGATTTTTGAGAAAATACAGGGTGTTTCATTTAAAATAAAAGTTTTCAAAGTTGAAATTTGCCCACATTTATATTACTTTCTAGTAATTTGAAAAAAATCATAATGAGATGTTTAAGACAATGTTTTAAGACTCCAACTCCATGTCAGCAAATCAAAAACAAAAAGTTATGGACGATTTTTGAACGTCACTATTAACTTTAGATATAAAACACCGTACACGTTTTTTACTCAGAAGTTTACGTAAAATTCGAATATGTAAAAACATCTGGGGTGTCCCATTTGAAATAACAAAGTTGGTGCCACTTCCATAAAACCCGGATCACTATGTATGTAAAGGCTTAGCCTACAAGTTGCTTAATTTACTCATTGAGTGTACAGTTAACAATTTCCAGTTTGTTTACGTATGGCTGGGAGAACTTCCACAAAATATAGTAACACTATTTTCATCTAAATTAGTATTTGTAATATACCGGGTTCTTTTTTCTTAGTTACACATTTACCCTGTGTGTACTTTTAAAAGAAAAAATTCAAATCATTGGTGCGATATAGGCAACCAGTTATACCACCACGTTATACTCGCACAAGTTGGGTTAGAATTATTTGGTTTTTTAATCCAAAACTAATTTCTTTATAAATTATTAACGCAAATCACTAACAAACATTTTATCAATGAACTTTAACAATATTTAATAGGTACTCATTGCTTTAATGACCTAATAAATACTCAAAATGTACACCTTGCCTTTCGAGACAATAAGCTAAGCGGTCTTGAAAGCAACGTAAAGAATTTTGAACAAATTGTGGATTCATTTCATTACATGCAGTGCCTATACTATCTTTTAATTCGTCTCAGTTTTGAATGGGTACATTATTATAAACTTTGACTTTTACGTTACCCCATAAAAAAAATCATTAGGAACGAAGCCAATCTAGCGTCTTTCAAACGTGTCGTTTAAAAGTTTCTTAATATATTCGTCGAATGTGCCGGAACACCATCCATTTGCTACCAGGGTTCAATATTAAGCCTTTCATTTGCTGGAATTATGTACTCCCGCAATAAACTCAAAAACTTTACAGCTGTTAAATTTCCATCGATAAAAAATTGAACATAGAATGTGTAATTGAAAAAGATATAAGAACCCGGTATAATATTAAAATATAATGGTCGTAGTCAAGAACAAGGGGAGGATGGTGCTTGTATCCTTCCTTCTACGACCAACTCTGAACACTCGTGTTAGCTAAACTTTTTGAAAAAATATCAATCAACGACGGCGTTTAGACTCAAATCTAGACGACACTAGTTTGATAGTGCTTGTGTTATTATAATTATAGAACGTTTTTCCAAACAACGTTCAACGTACGCTGTTTACAGTTGTTGATGGTATAAATTGATAGAGAAGATCGAGAATAGATTTAAATTTGATGATACAAATGTATAGTTTCAAATTGGGTAAAATTTATGTTACTATTTAAAACTACTGGTTAAAAAAATGTATAAGACTTTTTCAACTAATTGCAACTCTGTTGTTTTGGTGTTTTAGTGGTCTCATATTGATGCGTCACAGAAATAAACACCTATAAACAGTAAGTTTTGCATTTGCATTAAGCAACTTGCCAACAGATAGTTGACAGCACGCATTTGTACAATAGTAAACTTGCACTCGAGTTCTATCACAGCTGTAGGGTGATTCTCGGTGTTTGTTTGCTATTGTACATACAACCTCTTGCGAACTTACAGCAGACGATTCGAGATAATTAAAAAAATTAAATAAAAATAAAATAAATAGAAAAAACTGTTGTTTAATAATACTTGGTCTTGGCGTTTTTGAATGTCCTACTTTTTGTCTTCATCCAGAATTTTTGAAGTAAATGCTGCAGCCTACAAAAATAAAATTTTCAATTTCTTTTATCTTAGCATGTTGTGGACAAGCACTCACGCATTTCATACACATAAAACAACCCATTAAGGTGGTGTACACCGTACATTTTGCTCTTTTAAGCTGAGCTACCAACAATTGCTTCATTTGGAATTTTTTCGACAGAGGAATTATGCAAATTTTTTTGGAAAGACGTTGACCATAAACGAAGTTTTGAAATAAAACTTTTGCTAGTATGAAATTCTTTTTTAAAAATAAGGTAGTTATAAGTATCAGCAAGAAAAACTAATTTTAATAGCCAAATAGGTCGCGAAATGATTTTAATAAGTTTTTTGTCCCAGAACTCATGTTAATGTAATTTGTTTGCATAGCTACTTGTTCTAAGAGTAGATTTTGATAAAAAGAGTTTAGTTCACAAATCAGTCCTAAACAATCCAGTTTGCAAGGTTTTACTTTTAACAGAGTTTACAAATCAGAAGTTAAAACTTTGGACCCCTATTCTTGAATTTTGGAAAATTATTTTCTCATGAGAAAGACGAAAATTATCTTGAAAACATAAAATTGGTATTCTTGAAAATGTTTCACCTTCCATTCCTTCAACGTCGTAAAAAATTATTTTCTATTGGTTGTAGTAAGAGAAAACAAAATTGCTGTGACACTTTTCTATGCATAAAATTTACCTATTTAGTATTATATTGTTCATAAGACATTCATAATGTATCTAGATGAAATCCACATGGTTCATGTACTGATTCAAGATTTGGAAGATGCAGAAGAGCAAACTGGTTATGAACGCCAATGGAATACCCTTTACCTTTGTCAAAAATAATTTTGATTTTATACGCAACATTTAGTTTGTAATTGTATACTTTATATAAAAGGACTGACAGTGTAACAATAAACATTAAGTGATAAGTGATATCTAGGTATACCTATTTTGATTGGTTAAAAGCAACGCGCAACAAACGGCAACAGTGTATTCTCCCGTCAATTCAAACTTGACTTATATTCACTTGCATTCAAGAATACTGGTTTTCTGAACTAACAGAAAGTAAAAGGAATTTGAAGTGAAGTAATTTTATATTTTCTCCTGAAAATTGTCGATTCTCCTGTTGTCAAGAATAGGGGTCCAAGTGTTAAAGCTGTCCAATCAATATCATACTTTCTACAAACGGACCGTAAGTATTTACAAAACGGGTTTTCCAAAATAACATACTAATGTATGGTACTTTCATTTACTTCAAAACGCACTAATTATATGCAAACCACAAGATTAGTATTAATCAAATTTCAAAATAAAATGTGGACTCTTCTTTAGTTTTTCGACTAATCTCAATTTTATGTTCGCTTAGAGCAAACTTCACAAACATTTTAATCAGTATAATTACAAGGAGACACCTGATTAAATCAAATTGCATGAATTGAACTCTAAACTGCAGTAATTATTCGAAACAAAAATGGAACAACAAAAAATTGCATAAAATACGAAATTACCAGCAAATTAACAGTGCCTGATGATGATCTCACTACTTACTAGTGTTAATAGTTACTAGTGACAGATCGCTGAAGATAGTAGTTTGGTTATTGAAACAATGTCCAAACTCCTTTTTGAAATTTTTGATTTTTCTCTTCCGTTTTTAATTGAAATCCAAAGCATCCACAACTGCTTTGCATAGTGCACTTGTTATCTATATAGTTTGGCATGTTTAGGTTTTAGTGGTTTTCCTAAACCTAGAAGTAAATGCTTTGCCAAGGCGAACCAATCCACAATTGCACACGGTTTCGTCACCACACTGTACAGGTTTATACTGATCTTCTGGGGCACCATACATAACACTTACACCACAATACAATATTTAAAATGTACCATACGATTAAATTAATCTATACAGTCATAATTATTACGGATCTTTGAAATCACTGACGTAGTTTTACTTTCTCATAAAAGGGTTGTGTATTCGAAAGCTTGGAAAAGCACTGAAATTTGCATTACTCCCATTTTATTTCAGAATTTTCTAACATAAATGTAGGGCAATTGCTCTTGCTAAAATGATGGGATTAAAAATACTTAGTCTTTTCCCAGTAATTGAATTGATTTGATAAATAATTATAAAAAAACTAAAAACTAATTATTTGTTATACAACATTCCGCGTTAAACATTTATTTGTTATTTTATTTTATCTTTATAAATTAAATTAGGCGATGCTCCATAGTATCCCACCAAATCACAAACAAAACAATTGTAAAATAGTGATCTACAATTTTTGAGGTAAGCACATGAACCTATACTTCTCGCTTTATAAATCGTTTGCACATTAGCGTAAACACCTCCTACGATATTCTGCAGATGCATCTTGATTTCTTTTTGCCAGCAACAGATCCCGTTTCACCAAACTGTTCTTTAAATCTGTACTGAATATTTAACAAAATTTTTGCTTTATCAACCATATAACATTGCACCAGTTAGTTTCGCTGCTAGAATTTTTAATAAATTTGCATAACGTCATAACTTATCAATCTAAACAATTTTTCTTTGGTACACACTTTGGCATATTGTTAACAAAAATGTAAATAGTTTTGGGCTTCCTGAACTGTAAAGCACATTTTTCAGTTGTTCATACTTGTCTTGTAACTTGATTTTTACACACAATGCGGTAAAGTACAGCTACTATGCGGTAAAGTAGTGGCTGATTTATCTGCCATTTGGCAATGTTTTAAAAATAAAGTAAGTATAAAATCGGATAAATTGATTTTAAAAATTTACTTTACACCATGCTTAGAGACGATAATATACAAAATAAGGGCGCATTTAATTTTTTTATTGATGATGGTATACTCAGTTAACAAATGAACTGACACATATTAGGTAGTGTATGTTAAAATTGTTAAACAGCCAGAAAATCAGTAGAAATAATTTTGTTCTTTTTTTTACTTTTGGATGATGATCTTCGGCTAAAAAAGTATTATACTAAATTTTGTGTGTAAAGTGATTTTACGGCACTCCAAACAAAGCTGTCGCGCCGTAAAATCTTACTTTCCACACTCTAATGTAAATAACTATTTTTCTACAGTTTCCATCGAAATCAACCTTTCTTGAAACGAGTGAAAATAAACGTAAAGTTTTGTTTTCGCAGCAGTTGGGAAATGACTAAATTTTACATAATATAACTGTCTAGATAAAGTAATGTTTTTGTTTGTTCTTTAAATAAGGAGCGTGAAAAATAACTTTACGCAATTCGTGGGCAATGGCTGTATCTAGGCTTGTCCGCACTCGCCTAAAACACCTACATTGTCCTTTACCTAATTGCCTAATGTCGCATTTTCTCGAGTGAAACGTCCACCTGACTAAAAACATTAATCACAAAAGTTTATCATTTCCACCAAAAATAGTGTGCGAAATAGAAATTATCATTCTATTATGTGTTCATATTTTTTTGTTTTTTGTTTGCTTAACTTTTACAATTAAATATTACAATAGATGCGAATTTGACGTATTTTAAAATCACATGCTGTTAATGTATTCGTTTTTAATTATTAGCTGTTTTATAATAGAATATTTTTTTTTGCGATAAACAATTAGATAAAAGTGTACGATTTTAGACATAAAATTGTTGTGAATACTTGCCAATTCTTATTTTGCACTTTCAATAAATGTTTCCTTAATCCAACAGCTGCTAGTGCTACTGAGCTGAGGTGAACAAAATCTCAGTTCTCAATTTATAATCGAGATACTAAGATTATCGGTCTTTATAATTAGACTCGATCGACAAGTATCATAGAAACTTATTGAGAAATATTAAACAGTTTTTTTATTCTTAATCTGATTATCAAAAATATAATTATCAGAGACGTAAATTTTACTATTCGATACAAATCTTGACCCTTATACATTTTTGTTGGCAGTGACCCCAAAAAAAAAATAAAAAGCAAAGTCAATATTGTTATAAATTGTTACATAATGAAAACCACAGCAGCGGTTTTGTGTATCAAAAATAGTTATGCAACTGTTAAACCAATGAATGTGTCACGTTTGCATAAGATTTTACGATTCAATTCTGTTAACACACTACTAGTTTTCCTTACTTTTTTAATCAGTAGCAAACACTACGATATCTAACCATAAACCTAACATTTCTTCTCGCGTAATTGTGAAGAACGTTCAAAATTGGGTTCAAGGTATGTCACGTACCGTTGGTTATTGAGCATAAATCATTGAATTATGGTATTATAAATTGTACGTACCGACAACAAATTTTGTGTGTAATAAAATAATACAGTAGGTTCTGTCATTTTGTACGTCAGACACTCTTAACGACATTTAATTTTTTTCATTTCAGTTTAAAAATGCGATCGGTAAAAGTATTTGTGTTTCTACTAAATCTAACATTGTTGACAAATAATGGGGTGGATAGTGCAGATCCGGAAATAGAGGCTGAAGAAATCCGAGCAAGAGCATTTTTGGAAATTTTAAATGAAAAAACTTGGAAGCGTAATTATAAAGGATCGATAGCCGCTTGGAATTACGCGTCGAATATTACGGACTTTAATATGAAAGAACAAGTAAGTAAATAATTGTAATATATCTTTATTCTGGTAGATACACGTTGCTATTTAGATTAGAATAAGCGCAGAAATTGTAAAGGAAGTAAAGGAAGACTGGGTAGAACCAAAAAATTTAATTATGACTCATTCTCCGATTATGATCTTCACAAGACAATTCAAAAAATACTCTATTTTGGGTTCAGCTGCTTTGCCCGATGACAAATTCGTCAAGTTAGAAAAGATAATTAGTGACATGGAGTCCAATTATAAAAAGCTAAAATTTGCGACTACCATGATAGCACCAATTGCAGTTTATCTCTTGAACCAGAACTTACAGAAATACTAGCAACTTCGCGAAATCCAGAAGAACTTAAGCACGTCTGGGTTCAATGGAGGGAAGAAACCAAAACCGTAAAACCTTTATTTGCTGACTACGTTAAACTATCCAATGAAGCAGCGCGTCTTAATGGTTTTTCAAGCAATACCGAATTTTGGCTCTACGATTATGAATCGGTTAATTTTGTTGAAGACATAAAGAGATTATGGCAAGAATTAAAGCCGTTATACATGCAAATTCACGCTTACGTCAGATACAAACTACGAGAACGTTATGGAGATATTGTACCGGAAAAAGGACCTATACCAGCTCATCTTTTAGGTAGAGGGTTTGATATTTAATATAATTATTTACCTCTTACAATTGTTTAGGAAACATGTGGGCTCAAACTTGGGGCAACATAGCAGATTTTACACTTCCATACCCCACCGTTAGCGGACCAGACTATTCGAAACTGTTATCTGTCAACGTAAGAATTTTTACAGTAATTAATTTCCATCAGTAACTGTAAACATATTTAGGGTTACACCTTTAAAAATGTTCCAAATGGCTGATAAATTCTTCGTTTCACTCAATTTAACCAAAATGCCGGATTTGTTTTGGGAAAATTCCATTTTAGAGAAACCAAACGATAATCGTGAATTAATTTGTCACGCTTCTGCTTGGGACTTTTACAATCAAAAAGATTTTCGGTAATTGACATTTTAAAAATTGTTTTCAACTTATAAGCATTAAAATATTTTCTAGAATCAAGCAATGTACTCGAATTACCTTTGAAGATTTTGTAACAGCTCACCACGAAATGGGACATATACAATATTACTTGCAATATAAGTCGCAACCAGTGGTTTATCGTGAAGGTGCAAATGACGGTATTGTTTACAGTATATTTGAATTTTTGTAAAAATACATATTACTTGTTTCAGGATTTCATGAAGCTGTTGGAGACGTGATGGCACTATCCGTTTCTACTGTAAAGCATTTGAAGAAGATCGGACTTGTTACTGATGAACCCAAGGATCAAGAAAAATCTGACATTAACGAACTCTATAGAGTATGAGCATTATTATGGTCTATATATTATGTTGCAAAATCATGTGCCGCATTGGTAGGCCTGTAGTACAGAAACGGTATCTTTGTTTTATAAAATGAAGAACAATGATAATATCTTTCAGAATTGGTATAGTTATTGTCATTAGTTATTATATCCTTATCACCATTATTGTGTGGCAAGGAAAAAATTTTAAATTACGCACTAAAATTTCAGTTGATGTTTTAGAACACTTTTATTTTTGTGTAAAATAGCTCAGAAAACATAAGGTGTACAATTTAAGAGGCCCAACCAACGACAGCCCATAATTGTAATTTTTTTCTTGCACAAGCTTAACTAATTTTAGTCATTTTTCAGATGGGTTTGGAGAAAATTGCATTCTTACCTTTTAGCTATTTAATGGATCTTTGGAGATGGGATGTTTTTGATGGTAAAATTTCTCCCGACGAATACAACTCTAATTGGTGGAAATATCGTGAAACCATACAAGGTATCAAACCACCTGTTGATAGAACCGAAGCGGATTTCGACGCTGCAGCAAAATATCACATCGTTGCCAACGTACCATATTTGAGGTTTAACACTTACGGAACATTTAGCTTTTATAAAAATTCTGTTTGTTTAGATATTTCATTAGTTACGTAATCCAGTTTCAATTCCACCGAGCTGCATGCGAACTAGCTGGCGAATATGATCCAAATGATCCTTCAAAACCGTTACACAAATGTGATATTTATGAGAATACCAAGGCCGGAAATGTGATAGGGTAGATTTTCTTTATTTATAACATAACCACTTAAAACGTGTATCATTTAAATTAGGAAAATGTTACAAATGGGTTCGTCTCGACCTTGGCCTGATGCAATGGAGGTTTTAACTGGCCAGAAGAATATGGACGCCAGTGGATTATTGGAATATTTTAGACCACTACAGAAATGGTTAGAAGCTGAAAATCAAAAGAATAACGTTTACGTAGGATGGAAAACTTGCCAGAAAAGTAAAGCGTGAAATTATAAAGCTTTATTTAAGTAATTATTTTGTAGGATACTTAAAAAATTGATTGGAACCATGAGATGAATATCATTGTGGCTTAACCTTTAGATGTAACCTTTTTCAATTTGTTTATGACAAAAACTGATGTGGTTTTTGTATAGTATCTAACAATAGTCTATTATTGCATGTTGTCGGATTCATTTTAGATAATTAACTAAAAAATCATTATCATATCGTAGCGAAATATCTTAAAACCGTAAAAGTAAATTAAGAAATTTATATACATTTCGTTTTTATCTTTAAAAATTTTTAAATAAACGAAAGCAGAACAACATTTGTTTAAAAAATATTACCTAGAAGAATTCTGAATCTCAACTTTAGTTGATGCATCAATTCTGTAGGTTATCAAATGTTGATTACAACATAAAAATCCAAGTTTTTGCTTGAACTTTTCTAGAATACCAAGTTAAAACTTTCCTTATTTTATTTCCATATACCATATACCTTTAACATTATTTATTCCAGTGTCACCTATTGGATTAATTAGTTTTGACATGACCATCTCCAAAACTGAATTTTTAAATCAATAATAAGTGGTATATAGGTAGCTGTTGTTTTAATAAATAGTACCTTTACCTTACGAAAACAACATCTTTAGTTTAATCATCAAGAAACTGCTGCAATCTACTATCAGATTGGTGATATTTTGTGACTTTAGAGAGTTTATCATAAGGTCCCAAAGAATGAGTTTTTCTATTGCGATCATCTTTTAGCTAAACGCACATGATGAAAATGTGGAAACCTATTTTAAAAAATATCATTGAGTTTAACCGCACACAAGTTTTAAAAGTTGTGGTGGTTGTGGGAGTGTCCGTTTTTTTGGCTTAATCTTTAGTGCAACCGTGGCCTATTAATAAATTTTGTTTGTATAAATGGTAGAAAAAACCTGAAAATACACGTAGGTATTGTAAGAATTAAAGCTTCCACGGCCGGAGTCATTGTTAAAACAAAAACGTCTTCCGGGATTGGACCGTGTCGAAATGGTTACCGTAGTTGCCAACGTTTCGCCACCTATTGTAAGGGGATTCTTCAGGGCGAAAAACTTGAAACAAACAAACAATAGTTCAAGGTAGTCTTCTAAAAGTCAGGTAATCAACTTTTCAACCAAGCCAGATTGTAGACTGAGTAATTAGGGAAATATCTCCGTATTATAATATAAGAAAAACTGCTTAACCACGGTATACTTGGAACCGTGTTTTAACCTAAAACAACGGTCATGTTCTAAAATAGTGTACGAATAGAACGATCAGTTTCACCTATGTACACTAAATCACATCAACAAGGAATACGATATACACCTTGAGAAGAAAGAGTGGAAACTTATCCTTAGGGGAAGATAAAACTTGTGAGATTTTGTCATAAGATGTAAAAATAGGTTTTGAATTTCTTGTTCATGTTGTTCAGTGTACATACGTGAAACTGGTCGCTCTAGTACTACACCTATTTCGGAACATGACCGTTGTGTTAAGTTAAAACATTGTTCCAAGTCTGACGTCGATCTATCACAAGAAGATTTTAGATAATTCCGCTTTAATTGCCAAATCTTCTCTCACTTTCAATAAAAATAACAGAGAGAGTATAGAAATCATTAAGCATCCAAAGCAAATCTATAATGGTTCGAAGATAAACAGCGATAAAACAGAACTAAACTTATTACTACAAAACTATTATATTCAAACAAAAACAAGTTTTTAAGGAAAACCATTCATGTCATTCTTTTTCCAGGGCGATCTATAATTTTTCGAAAATAGAGGCATAGTATATCTCGAGGTGACAACATTCTCTTGCACGTTGGTGTTTCGAAAGTAAGTTCCAAATCACATAGACTGGTTTGTTGACACTTGCATAGACATGGACCAATTCTCTTCTCCTACATCTTCATTATCGTTTATCGTCATAATGCACATTCATTTGAGTACGCATCTCTCTTGCAAAGGACCAGTAAGCTGGGGTATAGCCAGTGGATAGATATTGTGCACTGTTCATGGCAGAACAAATAGAGGTTAACTTATCGGGCCATTTTTAGTGGTTTTTTGTACCCATATTGATAGCAGCGTTTTCAAATCCTTGTTTCATCGTTGCTCTGGGTGATGATCCACGAAATGAGGTTTTGTATTATACCCAAAGAAAAGTTAAACTTTTACATGACGTTGTTGATGAACTGAGCTTCAATGATGGAGTATTTCATCATTGAGTACTCTGGCACAAATCTGGTAAATAGCCTTGCTTAAAGCAAATAACTCCGTCCATTCGTTCCAGAATCTTTGATAGCAGGTATTCTACGTTATCTATTTTACGAAGCGGCATAGTGTCAAACAGATCAATATTAAGCATCTCAAACCTTAGGCAAGCACTGGGACCTGCATAAGTGCCGCCGGTTTTAAATTGCTTGGTTTACATTTTTACATTCCAAGCATTTTCTGACACGGTTCGTTGCGTTACGCCTTAGTGTGTGAAACGAATGAGGTTCTCTTTCATACCTGAGTTAGAGACGACTAACTGTGGTTCCTCAGATTCACCATCAGGTGAGTATCTGTAGAGGACGCCTTGCGCCATGACGTATCCACTGTCTGTCGAGAATAATCAGTGGTATCCGTCTTGTGCGACTCCAAACACTCGATAATTTTACGTAGATTTGGATCTTCAAATTGTTTCTCTCGAAGTTGTCGAGGTAAAGGGCGTGGTATTGTAACAGTTACATAATATATTCCGCAGAAATCGTTTCTCGCCTCGTCGCATGTGGTGGTGTAGATAATTGTCAACATGATATTTTCCTCCTACGTATTTCTATTTATATTTATATCTATTTATAGTACGTAGGTTTGTAGGGTCATCACTCACCGGACTAACCGGCCATTTAGCGAAGTCAAGGACATATCATTTTAGTGGGTCAATGCTCTGACGTTACAAGGACAAGTCAACTTTCAATACAACCACGAAATTTTGTCACAGCATCACGATGACTAGGAATTCCCGTTCCGTGGTACAGTAATTTTGATCTGCAGGCGTTAATGTCGTTATGATTAATCCTGAATACACACGATCGATTCGTTGGAATGTTGATATAGATTGAGAATTCAGAACGGCATTCTTAAAAACCGATACGTGCCGAAGATACGATACGATCGGCACCTGTATGATTTCATAACCCTATAAATTACATAAGATGACACATGAAATGTGTTTAAAAAAATAGTAGCAAACCATATTTCTTGACTTTACATTCCAGAAATTTATTATAACTGTAAAAACTATTACATATCAAAAAATTTTTCAAATTAATTTTAAAGTTTTGCAGTCGAAGTTTGTTGATTTAATCAGCAGTTTATTGTAAAAACGTTTACCCAAAAAATTAAAACATTTCTCAGTTTTCATTAAACTTATTGAAAAATGTCTTGTTACAATTTTTGGATCCAATTAAATAATCATGTTCGCCCTTTTCAATATTGTCATTATTTGATTTTATTAATATAACCGTTTCTTTCAAAAAAACCTCAATCTTCTCTGCATTTCAAATCGGTTAGAACCCTGCCGATTTTCTTTGGAGTCTAGAAATTTCTGGCCATGCGCTGGACCTACCCCATACCCTAATTAAGTATGAGAGATTGACACAGCGCTCAAAATGCCAATCTTAAAACGTTTTCTACACATAGTCTCTTATCTAACTCACAACACTAATTGGACCAAATTAGCTTGTCATGCAAATATATGCCCACGAATTTTACTCTTGATGGATTTTCGGAAGACAATTTGTTATGAATTTTAGCATTAACAAATGAACACTTTTCGCTTTACATGCTTTTTGAACAGGTACTGCTTTATTCTTACAAATTTACATCAAAATATACAAAATGGTAAAAAAGGCTAGTGGTGAGAAATTTCCACGTTCTCAGATGTAACTCACACTAACGGTTGAAAAGATCTGTGAAAACGCTCAACATTTATACCCGGTGGCATCAAGTGTATGTTAATACCTGAGACATAAAAAATCATGTCCTTTTACAAAAAAATCTGCAATTACAAACTAAATGTTTCGATTAAAGCCAACATCTTTTGTACTAAATTTAAAAAATTTTTTTTTAACAACTTAAAAGGCTATTCTATTTGCACTACTTGGCGTTCATAACCAGCTTGCCCTTCTGTATTTTCCAAATCTTGAATCAGTACATAAACCATGTGGATTTTATCTAGATCCAGAAAGAATGTCTTATAAACAATATAATAATAAAATCACAAAATAGGTAACCTTTCTACCTATACCAAAAAATGTCATATCAATGTTGTTTTCTCCTACTACGACCAATAGAAAATAATTTCTAAGGACGTTGAAGGAATGGGAGGTCATTGTTTTTCAAGAACACCAACTTTATGTTTTCAAGAGAATTTTCGTCTTTCTCATGAGAAAATAATTCCCCACATAGTCAGAAATCAAGCTACCCAAAAGATAATTTCAAGACGATGGGGTGTGCACTCAAAGATATACTTTTGAAAAAATCCGAATCGAGAGGAGGCCAAGCGATCCGAGATTGCAAAAAGGCACAAAAAAAATGTTTAGTTTTTTTTTATTATTTAAAATCGATATTTTTACGTTTACATCCTCATTTACGAGCTTGTTTTCAACATTTTGCAATGATTCTTGAACCATCAGAAAGATTATTGCAATACGCCTAAACCAACTGTAAAATTGTTTTTTAATTAATGCGACATAAATTATTTAAACAAAGCGTATTTGAAAAGTGCAGCACAAATTTCAGCATCGAGCGATTTTCTAAACTATTACAGATAAGTGCATAGTGCAAACGAATAAACTATGAAAAATTGTCATAATTACCTTTTCTATTAAGGAGGCAAGTGATTGAATCTACTTTAATTCACTATCAACAGATGCAACTTGCGTCAATTAATCCTGATTGCAAAGAGGCGGCATTTGCGACAGAAAAAAATTGCCGCTTAACTGAGGTGCTGCAACTAATGGAAACCAACTATGGTAACATGGACGTTTATTCAAATAAAGCAGGCGCCACTTGTTCCAGAATACATACAAAGTTTTGCTTGTATTCTAGTTGAAGGTTGAAATAAATACGGTTTGAAAGTAAAAACTACCACGGGATTATCACAAAAAATTCACAGCCATGCAAAAGCACTTGAATTGCCATCTACAATAAATTGTTTGTAACGTACTTGATGAATCTATTCACTGAAGCACAATCCTTCCTTGTACTTTTTTTTTATTTAAGTTAACCTTTACACTTGGCTAACTCCAGATTTTGCGTCAGAATTATGGCCTTAACTTCGTTTGCTCCAACCTCCGTCAACCATAACAGTTATCCACGGTTTATTATCAGAATCGACGCTATTTCTCCTTACAGCTTCTTTTCGCTCTTCTATTCCTGCTTACCCCATATTTAGCTTCATTGTTTTTACTTTTATTAATATTAATTTCTTGATTAAAGAATGTTTTAGACCCACTAGCCACCTTTTGGTGGAGGAGAGAACGGACAAAATATATAGGGCAATAAAAATTGACGGCGCTCCGTACAAAAAAAAATCGTATCTTTTATATTAAGAAAGCAAGGTGAGTAATTCTTCCACAAAAAACTTTTTCAATCTATTCTGCATATTTTATTTGTTTGCACTTTATACTTATATTTAATAGTTTAGAAAATTGGTCTATGCTGAAATTTCTTAGTGCAATTTTTTAACACGCTTTTTTAAATAATTTATGTGGCATTAATTAATTAATTAATTACAGAAGATCAGTATAAACCTGTACAGTAAAACATACAAAATTTGTATTTGTGCCTTTTTTTACACCCAAAATCCCAGATCGCTTGACGCCCTTCCTGACTCGGATGCACAAGGCCATTTTACATAATATCTATATTTTTCAAAAGTATATCTTCTAGTGCATACCCCATGATCGAATTTATGACTCATGATTCCTGACAAACAATTCAAGGATAGGGGTCTGAAGTAGTGAAACATCTCGAATCGGCACTTTGATGTTTTTAATTTAATTAAGTTTTTAGTGACCTTAACGCCATTTTGAAACGTTTAACATTCAAAAAATATTTTGGTAATTTATTCGCACGATAAAGTACATCGGTATAATGTTGGTTGGAACGCACATTTCTTAACATACATAAATAAACATTAATGTACACATGCTAGCTCCTAAATGATAAAATATGAGTTACAATAGGGCTTCATTGGATGAGTCGAATTTATAGATTCCGTTAGTAATACGCTTAATGTGCTTGCTAAAATAAACATCAATAATTAGAAGATACGATTTAAATCATCTGTTATCTAAACTACCCACCTCCATCACTTGGAAATGAAAGTAATTTTATGGTTGATTTATGCAATTTCAGTGATGATAAGTAACCTTGCATTGCTTAAGTGTTAATCTCAAAACTTCGTTTAGGCATATTAGTATGTATGCTTGTGATAGAACTAAAAATAATTCTCGAAATTAAATAAATTTTAGTAATGTTATGAAATAAATAAATTAATAAACGCTTGCCTAAACTTAAGACTTAAAGCAGTCAAATACCTAAAACTAATCAAAGTTAATTTAAAATGTTGAATTATTACTACAAAGACACAAATAACACCAATGAGTTGTATAGCTTTAGACCATTTTAACTAATGTCCACTTTGACGCTTGGTCCGTTTTTGAGTAAAACGTTTGGTAAAATGATAAAGTTTCTCTACTGAACGTTCGTATTTATACTTGCATGTACATGTACACTCATGAAATTTAAAACTTGGACACCACAATTTCTGTAAACAAAGTTTGCACATTGTGAAGCGGGCTTAAGGGTATCATTTACAATTCTAACAGCAGGTAGTCTCAGCAGGGGTTATCTTATAGAAGGACTGTAGAATGAATCATTACACTAAGCACGTTTTAGAAAATAGGTAATTTACGTTGCTTACTTAATTTTTTCTTTAAAGAATATATTTGAAGGTATCGCTAATTAAACACCATAGCTCGATTAATTATCGAATCAAATTTTGTTTAGGAAATGTTTACAAAATAAAATTAGAAATAATTTTGATTTAAAAACGTCTACAAGCAATAACTTTTAAATTAAATCAAAAAACTAAACATGGTTATTTGGGTTGACTGATTATTACTTATTTTTAAATAAATCTAACCTTACTAATTATTGTAAGTTATTAAAAAAATCATTAAACTCTCTATTCATAATATTTAGTCCTTACAAAATGTATATTTTATGACGTTTCATTTTTTTTCTGTAGTTAATATAAAAGTGAAAATAAAAAACTAAGGCAATTCTTATTGTCAACGTATATATTTAGTTTTTGACAAGAATTTATTACATAATTATAATTAAGATACCAAGTTAAATTTAAAATTTTATAAAATTTTTAAATAAAGGTATTACTATATAAATAAATATAAGAAATCAATAATGGGTGTAGACCTCCATTATTATTGATACATTCTTGGAGGGTGTCTGCTCATTGACGCTATCAAGGTATCAATATAATTAATATTAATCGTTTCCCATGCGGTATCAATGGCTGCAATTAGTGCATTACGGTTTACTGGTATAAAATTTGGCCCTTGTTGTCTTCGGATAACAGCAAGTATTCGAGCCCAAACATTTTCGATAATGTTAAAATCTGGGTTTTTGCTGGCCAGGGTAACAGCTCCAAGTTATTTTCGTATCCAATTGCGCACAACCCGCGAAGTATGAATAGGGGCGTTGTCCTTTAACAACAAAATACATTATGAAAATGTTAATTCAACAGATCCCGAACTATTTTTGGAGAAAGTATAGTGAAATAAGAATACTTACTTGTTGGAAAATATAATCTTCGTCTGGATAAAACACTTCGACTGAAGGTTTCATAATAGTTTCCAAAATATCTAAATACGCAGCAGAATCAAGACGTTCATCGATAGCCCAACAAACTCCTGGACCCCGCGCGCTAACCCACACATTCACAGAAAAATAACCACTTCGTTTTTTAGGACATATGTGATTATTTTCGTAACGAGTTCCTTCCATTCTAAAAACTTTTAGTGGTCCATCGTTGCGGCTATTGAACGTTTTTTCGTCGCTAAAATCACTCGATTCCAAAATTCCAAAGGTTCGTTCACATATCGCCTTGCAAATTCCAGACGACGTCTCATATTTTCGTCACTGAGAACTTCTTTTCGCAGCAGCATTATACTTCTTTATTCCCATCTCCTTTAATCTTTTTGTGCAGTTATACGGCATCCGGGAAAATGTGTATCTGCTATAGCCCTGAGTATGTAGCAAATGGTTGTTCTGTTACGTAATGAAACAACTCGAGATCTTGAGCACGTGTAGATACTTTAGGTCTACCACTTCCGATGGTTCTTTCCAAAGTGTGTTCAAGATTCCATTTTACTCGGTGCAATGCCCTACGGTGCTTTTGGTATATCTAACATACTCATAATATGACTCAAAGGAAGTAAATTAAACAAGCAAGGATATTCTATTGTTATTGAAACTTATTCATAAAGTAAAAGTCATTTCCTTATAATGCTAATGGACAGGATTTTCTTTTAAGTATTAAGATTACAATAGAGGACTTATAAACTTTCGAAAATATCTAATTATAAATATTTACACTGCAATTGCGCTTTTTCCTTAATAATTTCTTAGCAATAACATACACGTTCTTGGTTTTTAAGTTGTCATAAATTTGATATGATATAAATTTGTGTTTCTAATATTACATCACAAACTAATCTTTATTCGCCAAAAAATTGTTGCTTAAGTTGTAAAGCTTCGTACACACCTGAACAACAAACCGAGCAACAAACATAACAACGAACCGAAAGTCAAACAGAACGACAAACGATCTTTTATGATTTCCACAATCCGAACAACAAACGGAACGTTTGTGCTGTTCCCATAATTATTTTCAGTAGTTTTCAGTTCATATATATTTATTATTGAGAAGAGAAAATTGCGGAAAAACAAGAAGATAGTGCCAACCAAATTTTTTACGCACAAAGAAGAGTAAAAATTATAATTTACTTCGCTTTTTTTATTTTGGAAATTTTCCGCCCAAATGATGCTAATAGGGACATCATTTTTTCTTGCATTCTTAAACACTGATTAATTTAAAACATTTTTCTTCTGTCAACTCCATAATATTACCTAAAACACAACAAACCCACAAAAGGGAGGACAAAAATAAATAATTTAATTCTCCCGCATAAGTTTGTTCGCCGTTTTGTTTAGATTCGTCCAAACCTGCAAACGCATTCGCGCGCATTTTCTTTGATGTCGGAGAAAAACCGACAAGTTGCGGGAACGCCGCAAACCGTTCGTGGAACAATCAGGACTTGCGAATCTGTTCTAAAATTCGTACGTAGCACCGTCCAAATTAATGTTCCGATTGCCGTTCGGTTCGTTGTTCTGTTTGTTCCTCGGTTTGTTGTTCAGGTGTGTACGAAGCTTTACAATAAGCATATTAATATGAACTATATCTTATGAAAGGAGAGTTATGTAACTATAATTAACGACTTAACGTTACGTTAGTAGATTCCATTTACTATTTACACATATTTTCTTGGAACATTCGATAATTAACTATCGGGATATGATGACCCTATACTTCGCAGGTTGTGCGCAACTGGATACAAGCAAATAACTTGGAGCTGTTACCCTGGCCAGCAAAAGCCCAGATTTTAACATTATCGAAAATGTTTGGGCTCGAATACTTGCTGTTATCCGAAGACAACAAGGGCCAACTTTTATACCAGTAAACCGTAATGCACTAATTGCAGCCATTGATACCGCATGGGAAACGATTAATATTAATTATATTGATACCTTGATAGCGTCAATGAGCAGACGCCTCCAAGAATGTATCAATAATAATGGAGGTCACACCCATTATTGATTTCTTATATTTATTTATATAGTAATACCTTTATTTAAAAAAAAAGTTTTCATTTAATTTTAAACTATAACTTGGTATCTTAATTATAATTATGTAATAAATTCTTGTCAAAAACTAAATATATACGTTGACAATAAGAATTGCCTTAGTTTTTATTTTCACTTTTTATATTAACTACAGAAAAAATGAAACGTCATAAAATATACATTTTGTAAGGACTAAATATTATGAATAGAGAGTTTAATGATTTTTTTTAATAACTTACAATAATTAGTAGGTTAGATTTATTTAAAATAAGTAATAATCAGTCAACCCAAATAACCATGTTTAGTTTTTTGATTTAATTTAAAAGTTATTGCTTGTAGACGTTTTTTAAATCAAAATTATTTCTAATTTTATTTTGTAAACATTTCCTAAACAAAATTTTGATTCGATAATTAATCGAGCTATGGTGTTTAATTAGCGATACCTTCAAATATATTCTTTAAAGAAAAAATTAAGTAAGCAACGTAAATTACCTATTTTCTAAAACGTGCTTAGTGTAATGATTCATTCTACAGTCCTTCTATAAGATAACCCCTGCTGAGACTACCTGCTGTTAGAATTGTAAATGATACCCTTAAGCCCGCTTCACAATGTGCAAACTTTTGTTTACAGAAATTGTGGTGTCCAAGTTTTAAATTTCATGAGTGTACCAAACAAATTAATAAATTATATTAAATTATAAATTGGAATGTTTTTGCAATAATTTAACGACATTTTTAGAAAAATAGCATATGTTATTTAGAGGAAAATTTACTGTTTATGGCTTGCCCTCTATTATAGACCTCACTTCGTTCTGCTGCTAAACAAGATCGCGCGATGAAAAGTATCACTCCGCATAAAATAATGTACTTCTAATACAAGTTTGCCATTAACGGAAATGAAGTCAAGGGTAAAGAGCAAAACAAAAAATTTGTTTAATAAATTTATTATTAGGTATTGATTTAGTAGTAGATAAAAGTCACATTATATTCTTCAAAGGTGAGGATGAAACTTTAATGACAAGTGATCTTAGATAAAAAATAAATTTTTGCTTTAAGATGAGTAGGTACTACACCTAAGGTATTTAATATAAAAGTTTACATAGTATTTAATTTGATTAATGTTGGATTGATAATGATCATACATCAGTTTTCGTTTGCAGCTATAAAAGTTTCCAAATTTAGGATTGCCTAAATTATATTTTCGCTCAAAATTCTTCATGGAAAACTTTTTCCTTTCTTCAAAATGAGTCTCCGTTAGTATCGTTTCGTTGAATTGAATTTTGCAACGTTGTTTATAAAGAAGGAATGTGTAACGATGGTAGCTACTGTTTGGAGGAGGTGCAGAACCAAGAAATGAAGCTAAAGTGTCACCTTCTTCTACATTTGCTTGAGGAATATTGCCAACTAACCAATGAATAAATGATCTTTCGAATGGATTAGCTCGGCTAGGTGCATCGGGATCCACAAATGCTAAAGTGTAGTACCGTTTGATAATTCCTACAGAATAGGTAATTTTCGGTATTTCTTGTACTTGGGAAGGTTTCAACATATTTCCTAAGTCAATAACCACTCCAGATTTAACAAAAACTACAGAAAGTTTGTGATGAGGGGAAGTATCAATACATCTGGTACAATTTCTGCCCTATGAAAATTCTAAAATTGCTTACTTTTTTTATTATTGCAAACACATATGAAGAATATTACCTCCAACTACATTTGAACTAGTTGAAAAACCGATGCAAACAAAAACATACAAACGTAAATGTACAATAAAAACCCATTTTGCTGCATTGACGTGCCATTCCTAACAGTTGTAACTGAATTTTCCTTTTGTATTATGTTAATCAAGTATTATTTACATTCCACGAAGGTTTTATTTATTATATGATAAAATTTTTTCAAATACATATACTTATCACATTTAACATTATAATTTGCTTAAATAAACAATATACTTAATTAAATTTCCTATTAAAAGGACAATTACAGCACCATCATATCATTAAAGAATTATCAAAATGTTGAAATTGTTTGTACAGAACGCGCACGTTAAACGATAAGGTCCGAGTACGAGCCGTGTTGAAAAATATTGTGAAATTGTATTTCTTCATAATGCAATTTAAGATTAAGTGTGAAATACTTCTAAGTGCCATTAATCAATTAACATATTTCTTTTCAAAGTTAGATTATTTGTTTATAGCTGATGCTTGCAATCTGTTTGAAAATGAAAACCGGGACATGTTATTTCTATTAACTTACTAGAGGTTAGTAAACTATTTTTTTTTCTTGACTCCACTACTACGAAAGATCGTTCATCTACATTTTTACATGTTTTCTTGTCGATTTCCACGTATCATTTTTTTTCTCGCGTAATGCATAACCGGTATAACAATAAAAAATGTTTTCCATTTTTCACATATTCTTCCGCATTCAATCTTATTTTTTCTTCTTTCAATTCTTCTACCATCATTCCGTTGCATCTTTTTGAGCCCTCCAGTCATATTCTAAAACACTTTTCCTATAGTAGGTTACATTCTTTAAAAATATTGATGGTATCCTTACTAAATTTAATTACTTAAAATATCCCACATAGTGGGCACGTCTGGACCCTTGGCCCCTGTTACCATGAGCTGGTACGGTATCACAGACCGTGCCAGCCACGTCGAAGGCGGCGTGGCTAAGCGTTGTGGCTTACGACTGACACGGTCGCTGGCTACGTCGCTGGATCATGTAGTTACGTGGATGCTTCACCATCTATTCAGTTTGCTAGTTGTAAAGATGCCATCGAACAGTGAATACATGTTGTTGTTAGCTCTTTTTCTTGCTAAAGAAAAGAAGAATATTCCCTTGATAGTTCTTTCATTCCTTCTTTCTTTCTACCGATTTTTATCTTTTACATTATTATCTTTAGGCGCTTCTCATCATTTCCACTACCTCTAACGTCATCCACTCTTAGAAGGAAATAAACTTTAAACTAAAGTAATTATAAACGTAAAAACAAACTAATTTCACTATTACAACAACACCGAAAACACACTCTGGATCTCCAGCTGCGCCGAGGTGCGCGCGCATAGATCAACACCTGTACCAGAAACAATGACGCGTCGCCGGCCAACGTAGTGTAACAACCGGCTCCCGTATAACCAAATGTTAAACGGTGCATTTCGCACAGCGTGGAACAGCTACGGCCGTGGTGGATAGCCACCGGGGGAGAGTTGAGAACAGCCACCAAAGTCCGTGGCTGCTTTGATGACCCAAGTGATTTATTTTTTTGCCGCTAGGCTACCATAGTGTAACAGGGTTCCCATCTGATTCAGTGGAACACATAGCACCTGTAGCCTGTAGTGTAACAGGGGCCTTACTATTTGAATTAAATGGTTCGAAAGAAAACTCTCTGGTCCTGTTAAATGCAACGTTTCGCTACCGTAGGGGGAGCTTCATCAGGCCACTTTAATAATAACAAACAAAATTAAAGAGCAAAAAACACACTGAATTATGTAAAAAAAAACAAATTAATTTAAAAAAGTTATCACATAAAAAACAAAACCAAGTGTGAATTAATAAAAACATTTTTGCACTCAGTGCATGTAAAACTACCAGATAAGTACGTCAATACGCCCACCGAAACAATAGAATTACGTACTAGTGTTATGTAGCAAAAACACTGGGTTAATAGAGCATTTTGCTACAAAAATATTTGCATAAGCACACAATTTCAGTTACGAGAAATCACTTTACATTCCTAATATAGCAAAAACTCTTTCATATCTTTAATAATTCATAATTGAAAATTCGAAATGACGAACGACAGCTTGTATATTATTTGTCACTTTTATGTAGATAGAACTACTAGCGTGCGTTGTACACAAATTGTTGATGTACTTACATTTTTCGTTATTTAGAATGCAATTTACGCACCTTGTATTTTTTTGTAAATGCCGAAAAACCATTCAAATCTTCAAATAAAAGTTTGACAATTAAATAGGCTAACTCAGACTGGATGACAAATGTATGCATTATGTGCATTTGCGTTGTAGCCACAGCTCATTAATTAAATTTTGTGGTTCAATGTTAGAATATCAGAAATTTGAAAGTGCGAATTTAGAAAAATATCGTGCAAAATAGGATACGCAACTTGTGCGTAAACAAAAAATCTGTTTACGCACATGTCACATAAATAACTATTAAAACACTCACGGGTCATGAGTTATAATTTGTCGTCAAATTGGGAACAAATACACTGATGGTATGAGGAAGAATACACATAAATCAACAGAATACTCATCAAAAACGTTAAAATAATGAAATTTTAATTGAGAAAACATTAGAAAATCAACCTTAACATACGGAATTACAACTTCAATGAAATATATCTGCGAAATGCATAAAGATCATGAAAGTATAGACAAAATTCAACACTTGCGGGAAGTGTATGATAATACATAATTGATGAACTAATTGGATTGTTCTTCGTTCTTCCTCAACGAAGAACAATCCAATTACTGATAATTTATAGGACGAAATATCTACCTTTCATAATTGATGAAACTTGTTTTAGATCAAAGTTGTTAATCGAAATTTTTTAAATAATGAATAGGAGAGATATAGAGTAAATAATTAGTTTAAATAATAGTGGTGGTGGGTAGTATTTAGCATTAAAATGATGTAAATAGTAGTTATTTCTTTACTTAGCCCTTTATAAATTGAACTTGTCTCAATTTTATAGTTCACGTCATTATCATATTTATTTATAAAGATCATCTACGAGATTAATCTTTTATGGTAGTTATACTCTATATCTAATATTTTAGGGTTATCAAAATAGAAATTATTGTTTTGTGGTGCAAAGCTAGTGATAGATAGCAAATAGAGATATTAGACAGCTTGTTACTATTTAGACAATTATATTTGTGATTCTGGATTCTTTTTTTAAGGTTTTGTTTGGTGTGTCCGATATAGCATCCTGTACAATCTTTACAATTAATCATATACACGACATGAGGTTTTTCTTTGTCAGTAGTTCACACAGACTTGCTCAATAGTTCATACAGACTTGCTAGCTACAAACCTAATAAACAAACATAATACATCATTCAATAAAACAGTAACTTGGTTTAAAACTAATAAACTTAAACTAAATAATTCTAAAACCAAACATATGGAATTGTCTCTAACAACCAAAATAAACCCAAAGATGAGGTAACTGTAATAACATATTTAGGCATTACAATAGATAATAAACTAAATTGGAATCATCACATTGACATTGTATCCAAAAACTTTCTTCACAAATTTTTGTACTACGAAACTTAAGAAACGTCATTGACGAAAAAAACCTTGTTACATGCTATTATTCTCTATTTCAATCGCATATGCAATACGGTATTATTATTTGGGGACATGTCCCACAATGCAATAGAATTTTTAACTTACAGAGAAACGCAGATGACACGCACTGCGTCATTTGTGGTCTGTTTTACAGATCTGATTGCAAGAACTATTTTAAACAACTGCAAATCTTAACGTTTCCTTCACTTTATATACTTGAGTGTCTAGTCTATATGCATAAACATAAAGAAGATTACATTAAATATTCAATGCAACACTCTTATTACACCCGAAATAACGACAACTTTATTACAAATTTTAGCAGACTAAAAAAAAGTCAAAACTGTGCTCATTATCATGCTATAAAATTGTATAACCAACTTCCTAATGTAATTCGAAACTTTGAATTTTTACAGTACAAGTTTTGCGTCAAACGGTTTTTAATTAATAATGCATTCTATTCTTTGTCAGAATTTTATAAATGTAAGTTACGTATAGACATGTTTATGTAACTATGTTTTATCTTCTATTGTGTTCAAATTTTATATTTATTTTATATTTATTGTATTTTCCGCTTTATACATGACGTTTGTAAATCTTTCAGATATTAACAATAAACTGAATTATTATTATTATTATTATTATTAGATACTTTATCTTTTAATTTGGTGAAAGATTTGTTAAAAATAGTGTTTTGGTTGTATAGTGTGATTTTTATATCTTGTGTATCTAATAGGTTTTTGATATTGTTTGTGGGGCCTGTAATATTAATCATTTTGTGATAGTGTGGATTTGTTGAACTATTATTATGTGTTAGAAGGTGTTGTGTATTATGATAGTTAAAGAGTAAAACGGTTAAGGAGTATGTTAGCATATTTATTGTTTCTTAATATGTTTTTGATTTTAATTAGGTTACTGTGTATAAATTCTGAGTTGCAAAAAGTTAATATCTTATTTTTAATGTTTTTATTATGTTAATTTTTTGAGTTGACATGTAATTAATTGTTCTATTAGAAGCTATACTTTTAGTATACAGTGTGTCCAGTATAAGATGATGTACATGGGGATATTGGAAACCGTTTGAGATACAACGTCGGTTAAATGGGAGAAAAGTTACGCATTGATCTGCCTAAAAATAATCTACGTTTGTTTTAATTTAAATCGATACCGTTATAATAGATACAGGGTGAAACAGCAAATTGTACATTTTAGTAAAATTGTCATATTTCTTTTATTATAGAAGCTATGATCATCAAATTTTCAGGATATGGGTAAGAAGACACGCCAAAGCCAAAAATTGTTTAGGCCTACTATGTTGTGCACGGTTCAAATCAACTTTTGTTTTTATTATGGGCGCTATATTGAATTTTTATATTTTTAAAATCCTCATTAAAAATGCTTTTCCACCATGTATAACACATTTATGTTCGGTCAAGCTAAAATATGAAAAATAACAAAATTAAGATTTCAGGGTAGTAGGCTTTGATATTGCTGTATTGTCTTGTACGTTGAGCTCGCACCCCCCTTACCCTAGCGGTGGCGGGGGTTTTGTGTGTGTCATGCTTGCTGCCTGTAGGATGCAAGAACACTTGCCAATGTTGTCTTGTCAGGTGAGGTTGCTTGAAACCTCTAAAATGTTTGTTTTGTGTGTAAATAAATTGTATATAGTGAACGCAGTGTTTATTTCAAAGGCATACGAAATTTAGAAAGGCAGTTCAGCGGGGATGTTTCAGCCCCTATACTTACATTTACAGTCCACAAAACGCAAATGGTAATTGCGAATTTTAATTACCTATACATTTTGGTCCTTCTACGCTGAATTATGTAATCTGGATCCGTATTGTCTTAATTTTTTACTTAATGGTTCTACGCAAAGAAGATTGAAACTTTCCACCGTCAATTCACCGTTACGCATGTGGCGACCAGAGTACCTGCACCCTTGCAAAACCGGTAAGCGACCTTTTCTTCCTTGCATCTTAGATAATCCTCTACCTGCGTACCTATTTACTAAAAATTTTACACGCATTTTTACTTTTAAAATTTGATTTGAATTAGCATTCGTTGCCGATTTAGCGTTTTAAATAACGTCGCATTTCGAAATCTTATAATTGACACATCCTTTGTTTCTGAATATACAATTCGGGCATTTAACATTTCATTTACCTAGTAAGTTACTTTATCAATTTAATTGTTCATTTATATTAATATCTTTTGCCTAATTAACTCATACAATGGCTCCTTCTAAAAACAAACTATTGATTGCGAAGGCAAAATCTATTGTCGACGGATTAAATTATTTTAAAGAATTTTTAGAATTAATATCGTGCGAACCTATAACAAACGTTATGATTCAACAAATCACTTGCGAACTTGAGTTGTTTGATCCACTAATGCAACAATATACTGATCTTTTAATTGAATGTGAAGCGATGGACATTATTCTTAATGATATGCCTCAAGCTTCTAATTTCAGGAGATCGTATACAGCTCTTAAGGTGCAAGCTAGAGCAATGTTAGCTGATTATTCTAACACTTCAAATATTTCAAATCAACTTCAAATATTCACCATCTACTTATTCAAATTCTTCTTCTTTGGCATCTCGTTCTTCCGAGAAAGTTAAACTTCCCGACATTTCATTGCCCACTTATGATGGCACTTATCATACTTTCAGGAACTTTTTTGAAGTTTTCCAGGCTTTAATTGGGAGTAGAGAAGACTTAAATAACACTAGAAAATTTTTGTATCTTAGAAATTGCCTTAAAGGAAACGCTGCTCGTATCATCAGTGAATTACAGGCTGGTGATACCAGTTTACGGTATAGCTATTCAACTTCTCAAGGAAAGGTACGATAATAAAAAAATTTCTTATATTTAGTCATTTCGACACATTGTTCGACGCACCTAAACTCACAAAAGATTCCCAATTAAGATCGTTTTACGATAATTTCATTACCCATGTAAGAGCTATTGATAATGAAAAATTACGCCGGACGAATATAAAGACGCAGTCTTAGCGTACGTTACTAAAAATAAAATAGATAATCGTACTGCTGAGGAGTTTGCCAAACTTTTTCCAAAGACAATTCCGTCAGTCAGTGAAACATCTAAATTCCTTTCTGATCGATGTAACATAATTGATGAAACAAATAACGATTCCAAACATTCTAGTAGTAATCTAACTAAACATCGTTCACCATAAACGGCATAACACCGATAGTAAAAATACTACCCTTACATTTACTCAAACTTCTACTTCTTGCATTCTCTGTAAAGGCGATCACTTCTTAAACCATTGTTCTTCATTTACTTCCTTGCCAGTCAATGCACGATTTCAAAAAATAAAATTACTTAAGTTTTGCACAATTTGTCTACGGCATGACATCAAAACAAAATGTACGTCCACCACAAATTGTAAATCCTGTAGAGGGCGTCACAATAGTTTACTATGCTTTTTAAGTATGCAGACTCTAAAGAAAATGTCGATCACGATACTAAGAAACTTGAACAAACCAAGCGTCTTCAAGCGAATCCGTTGCACACAGCAATTTGAGTTTACCACCTGAAAATTCCTTCAACCTCTTCTATTTGCAACTTTTCTAGAGGTTCGAAAGTATTGCTTTCCACTGCTAAAGTCAAGTTAGTTTATGGAAATAAATGCTTTATAGTGAAATGCTTACTTGACTCAGGATCCCAAAATAATCTTGTCTCAGAGCACCTTCAAAAATGTTGGAACTCCGCATGTAACCCGGATCACATTAACTCTCAAAGGAGTTAATAATGCAGTTACTACCTGTAATAAAAGTACTACAATCCAACTGCACTCCACTACCGACAGATTCAAAACTAGTCTGGAGTGTTTGGTGGTTCCAAAAATTACAGATCGGTTGCCAAGCGATACATTTTAATAAGGGTTTGCTTGACATTCCTCCACATTTGCGTCTCGCAGATGATACTTTTAATGAACCAGAAGATATTCACCTTCTCATAGGATCTTCCATTTTTTATAATTTGTTGTTGCCTCAAAGAATTTCTTTAGGCTCTCGCATGCCATCTTTGCAAAATACTCTATTAGGATGGGTTGTTTCTGGCGATCTTCCCAGATCGTCTTATTACTCCTACTCAAAATAACGACAACGGAACTACTTCCTGTTTCTTGTCATTAACAATGCAACCCGATGAAAATAATGATGAGCTTCATCAACTGTTAACTCGTTTCTGGGAGGTAGACAACGCCAAACCATCTTCAAAATTGTCTTTGTTATCTCCGCAAGAAAAGTTTTTGCGAAACGCATTTTCTTAATACTGTCAAGCTTGATACCGATAGTCATTTGTCAGTGTCCATTCCTTTTTAATGCAAATTTACGTCGTGCTAGGTGATACAATGGAAATTGCAAAATCAAGATTCTATCTACTAGAGAAAAGACTTCAAAAAAATCCTGAACTTCGAAAGGAATATTCCAAATTCATGGCAGAGTATGAATCGCTAGGTCACATGACCAAGGTTTTACAAACCGATTTTTGCATGTCCTGCGAAGTCCGTATCTTACAATACGTCAAATGGTGTAGTTGACATGGCGGACATTTCCCCGCAATTCTTACCACACCATGCTGTTGTTAAACGCTCAGCGTCTTTGACCACAAAGGTCCGTGTAGTTTTTGATGCCAGCGCTAAGTCTACTACTAATGTGTCTGTCAATGATGTGTCTGTCAATGATTGTCAATGATACTCAAATAGTAGGCCCCGCGGTGCAAGATAGTTTATTTTCCACATACTGCTTTCGATTTCGAGCTCACGAGGTTGCACTTTGCGGGGACATAGCCAAAATGTACCGCATGACAGTGTAGACCCAGCTGCTCAAAAAGGCTTCAACATATTTTTTGGCGAGAAAGCCTTGACAAACCTTTGTCTGTATTCCGCCTAAAACACTGTAACCTACGGTACTGCGTCAGCTAGTTACCTAGCTACACGATGTCTACAGTATCTTGCAGACTCCTTAAAAAGGATACTTATCCTGACGCTTCTACTCATTCCACGGAAAGCGCCATTCGCTTGAAAAAATGAAATTACGTCTATACTCTGCTTCAGCTGGTCTTACACTTCGTAAATTTCCTTCGAACAAATCAGACGTTATTAGTTCGTCTATTTCGAAACGACGATCTAACTGTAATTCCCATAGAGAGCGTTCAAATGCGAAAACTTTAGGTCTTCATTGGGATGCTCATAATGATTCCTTGTTTTGCAAAATTGAATTGCTCAATGATTTAATTCCTACTAAAAGAGAGAGGTTTTATCATGCATTTCTAAAATCTTTGATCCTCTAGGTTTTTTCGCCACTCTGTCGTGCCATGGGCAAACGCATTATCCAAGGCATATGGCAAATTGGCACACTTTGGGATGAACCCTTGCCTCTCTGCATTGCTGCTGCCTGAATGGATACAATTTTAAGGCGCAATTACCAGACCTTGGCATCAAACAACGTCATCATCATCAACATACTTCGCTGCATCGTCCCTGCTAACTCTATCGAAACGCAGTTGCTGGATTTTCTGGATGCCAGTATGTCCGCGTATGGTTTCTGTTTTTATATACGCTGCCGCTTAGCATCTGGAAAGGTAACTAGCAACTTACTGTTTTCGAAATCTAGAGTCGCTCCACTGCGTACAATCTCGTTAACTCGTTTGGAACTTTGCGCAGCGGCACTATTAGCGGAATGGTCCGAAAAGGTCATCAGCACGTTTAATTTTAAATTTAAATTTAAAATATTCTTCTGGACTGATTCTAAAATTGTTTTGAATTGGTCTTATTCTTCTCCACCAAAGGACAAGGTGTTTGTAGCCACTAGAATTGCACTTACTCAAGAGTGTACTAATGTTGAAAATTGGTTTCACGTTCCATCAGCCTATAATCCAGCTGATTTGGTTTCTCGGGGACTTAATATCTCCGACTTAAAAAATAATCAATTATGGTTTCACGGTCCTGATTTCCTTTTTAGATGATCCAACAAAATTTAGTATTAGTCACTGTGTAAATCATAATGAAATTACTGAACTAAAGAGTAATGTCTTAGCCAGTACTATCGGCGAGGCTACATTTGTTAATTCCCTTTTTGAGAGATACTCCACTTTACTTAAATTACAAAGGGTTGTTGCTTATATTCACAGATTCGGCAACAATTCCCTGAAGCGCAAAAGACTTACAGGTGAATTAACCGTAAATGAACTCGAAGCTTCATTAACGACATTGACTAAACTCTGTCAATCGATTTCATTCCATTCTGAAATACAAGCATTAAAGCTCAATATAAACATAAAGGATTCACGCATACAGCCATAAGCCCATTTCTTTGACGTTAAAGGATGCTTGCGCGTTGGGGGAAGACTGTCAAATGCTGATTTTCCTTATGAAAAAAATACCCCTTGTTGCTGCCCAAAATTCACAAATTTATTGAGCTTCTTATTCGTAACTATCATATCAGGTTGTTGCACTCCGGAGCACAGCAACTACTTGCTGCTATACGCGAAAGGTTTTGGCCCATCGGCGGGTTAAACCAAATTAAAAATATGTCCGCAACTGTGTCACGTGCTTCAAAACGAGACCAGTCGCCCAATGTCCTATAATGGGGATCTTCCCGAAACACGTTTAAAAATTGTGTACCCTTTACAATGTTGGTCTTGATTATGCCGGACCAATTATGGTTAAAGACCGAAAACTAGAGGAGCTCGCCTAACAAAGGCATACATTTGCGTATTTGTTTGTATGGCGACTACTGCCGCACATTTAGAGTTAGTCACATCTTTATCTACGGATGCATTTATTCATACTCTAAAAGGTTTACTGTCTGTAGAGGACTGCCTGCTTGTATATCTAGTGACAATGGATCTAATTTCCGTGGAGCTAAAACTAAACTTGATTCCATATTTAATGTATTATGCGACAAAGAGAATGCGATAGAAACTTTCTTGACCGCAAACTCTGTAAAATGGAAATTCATAAACCCTCGCTCTCCTCATGAAGGTGGACTGTGTGGAATCCTTAGTAAAATCAGTAAAGGAAGTTCATTTAAAACGCGTGGTCGGCAACGCACATTTAACCTTTGAAGATCTTTACACTACATTAGCAATGATAGAGTCGGTCCCACATCCAGGCCATTATCAAAATGTTTGTTCCGGATCCAAATGAACCCATATACCTATTACCCCTGGCCATTTTTTAATTGGTCGTTCCTAAATTGCCTTCCTGGACCTTCCTATCTGAATTGTTCAGAAGGTCGTCTTACCAGCTACCAACGCGCCCAGCTAATAATGCATCATTTTTGAAACGCTGGAGCCGTGAAGTAAGGCCTAAACTGCAACAGAAGCAAAATGACTCAAGAGGTTGCCTGAACTTCTTAAAGTTAACTCTGTTGTTTTACTACAAGAAGACGACGTACCTCCTCTTCAGTGGCGATTGGGCCGCATATTTCCGTCCGTTTCCGGTTCAGGGAATGTAGTTCGTGCAGCACTAGTACGGTTATCAAACGGTCATATAGTGCGACGATCGTTCGTCGACTTTGTGCCTTACCAGTGGATAGCTAGGTGTGGTGCATTAATTTTATAAAAATGTTTGCTCAATTACCAGAGCACTTTGTTTTCTTTTTTCCTTTCTTGAATTTAAGATTAATGTAATATTATACTTAAGAAATTGCATGCATGCCCATATATATACATTGTTATCTAGAACTAAGTTTTTTGTATATTTTTGCACATATCCTTCTTATCACAATAGTATTTAGCTGAGAATAAGATATTGTCAAGGCGGCGAGTGAATTGTCTTGTACGTTGAGCTCGCACCCTTTTACCCTAGCGGTGGCGGGGTTTTTGTGTGTGTCATGCTTGCTGCCTGTAGGATGCAAGAACATTTGCTAATGTTGTCTTGTCAGGTGAGGTTGCTTGAAACCTCTAAAAATGTTTGTTTTTGTGTGTAAATAAATCTGTATATAGGTGAACGCAGTGTTTATTTCAAAGGCATACGAAATTTAGAAAGGCAGTTCAGCGGGATGTTTCAGCCCCTATACTTACATTTACAGTCTACAAAACGCAAATGGTAATTGCGAATTTTAATTACCTATACAATTGCTATTCCATTTTAAAATTGATTTGAATAATAATACTGAGGAATCAATAAAGTTTTTGAAATACCATTAAACGTTTTCTATTCTTACAACAAACATTAAAAACGAGGAAACTACAGAATTTTAGGATTACAGTAAGCCGCCCTGTTGGAAATCATTTCGAGAAAGCATAAGGTTAATTTGAGAAAGTATCAATTGTATTTGAGAATACTCAAATGTATTTAAGAAAACAACAAATGTAGTTCAAAATTGTCAGTTGAATTTGAGAAGGCATCAAATGAATTTGAGAGTAGTAAATTGTATTCAATAAATGGTCAAATGTATTTGAGAAGATATCAATGGAATATGAGAAAAAACAAAATCACATGTATAATCTACACTACATACAAACTACAGATGAAACGGCTATGTATTTATACTATGAATCACTCAAAAAAACCAAGACACTGTTCCCTTCCGAACTTTTTACCTAGTGGTTTTGCTTCATCAATAACATTTTCTAAGTAGGTGAGTCTCCAACACCTGAAGGTTAAACCTGTGGAATTCACAGATTTGCCTTTACAAACACCTTCACTTTGGAACATATTGTTTCAACGGGATTCAACATTAGTGAGTAAGGAGCTAACCGCAGTAAGTGTTGTTGGTGTCCTTTCAAGAACTGCTTCTACCCGGCTGTGACAAGGAGCATTGTCAATAACAACTACCAGATGCTCGAGCCGATTGCCAGTGTCTTGACATTTTTGCATAAGTGTTTCAATCCATTTATTTTGTTAATTCATCAGTAAACGATCCTCTTCTTTTTTGCTCCAAAGAAAACAAGTTTGCTACCGAGATTGCACAAATCAAGTGTACATTCGACCTCTGCTGGCAGGTAGCTTTTGCATTGCTCTGATTCAGCTTTAGCACGTCCTCTTTTATACCTGCAGAACAGATTGAAGTTTGTCTCTTCAAGCCAAACGATTTGTTTTCCTTGTTGTATAAGTTGGTTTAAGGTTCTAACATATTTTTTGAAAAGTAGTCAAAACTGTACTTTTAATTTGTTTTAGGGTAAGACCAGCATCGTCCTCTATCCAGCTTACAATCCTCTTTTTGTGATAATTCTGGCTTCTTTCCCCGTTGGCTAGAGGTGTATCATCTCCGGATCTGACCCTTAGGTATGCTGTTTTGTAGGGCACATTCAGTTGAGTGCTCAATGCCGCCCAATCTTCTCTTCTATTAGTAGTAGTCACAATCCTACGCCGATCTTGGATATTTTTTTCTCTATAGTTTTGTCGGCAAATAGGACATCGTTCTGAATTATAAATCTGTAATTAACGCTGGTTTTTTTAAGGAAGCCTCATGTAACAAATATCTACACGGTAACATTTTTGTTACTTCTTTCCTCAATATGGACGATCGGCAAATGCTACAATTTTCTTTTGAGCTCTATATTACAAGTAATTAACATAAATTACATCAATATTATTTCTTTCAAAAAAGTGCAAAATACATCCACTAAAATTATAAAACATAACCTTATTTGTTACTCATTTGGATGCAAACAAATAAACAATACGATAATCATAATACCGAACAACTGATTTTTTATTTGGATATTCTTCTCTAAATACACTTGACAACTTCTCGAATTCAAATTACACATTCTGAAGTACAATTAACGACTTAAAATGAAATGATACTTTCTTAGATACAGTTGACAATTCTGAACTACATTTGTTGTTTTCTCAAATACCTACAAGTAACAATTCTCAAATACAATTAACAACTTCTCTCGAATAAAATTGGAAAAGGTATAAAAATTGAATATCGCGGTTATCATAAATATAAGAAGTTGTTGCGATTGTGCAGTTAATAATAATGTATTAACATATACCAACCCATCGAACTCAAAACTCATTATGTAAGCAATTGCTATTCACTAAGGAAATTTTCAATCAAAACCACTTCGATTCTCAAAATCAAACCACAAACTTTTGATTGGATCAAATGCAGAATTTAATCACCTTTCCAACGATATGGTCTATTGGTATTTATCTTTTCCAGATTTCTTTTGATTTAACAATTTCTTATAAGTCACGGTATGTTTTAATTTTTAAGATCTATTAGTAATTAGTAGGTTAGCTTATTATTTAGCATTTCTTGCGTCGTTAGTTAATATTAACTTTTATTGATAATAATGACAAACTTTTCAAAAATAAATTAGTTGGGATATGATTTTTATACTTGGAGAATGTTCTAGAAATCCGTTTCTAGCAAGTCGTCTATATAAAGCAAGATATGGGGGGATTAGAAACTTGGAGAGGTTTATTGAAACAGGAAGCACTGATACAAAATCTACATACAGATACACGCGAACTTTGAAAAAATTTCAACTCAGCCGAACTTCTATTAAAAGAATAATTAATAAAATAAATTCCATCCATATCGTATTCACTTTCACCATGAGCTCAAAGAAACGGATTATCAACGTCGGATAAACTTTTGTACCTTTCACCGAAATGGTTTTATTAATCGGCACAATTTTCACTATTATTCAGATGAAAACCCCACATCTACAGTGATAATATTTAAGGCATTGTGAACATTGTACTGTATGGCGAGTTGAACCAATTTTATTAGTACATGTATTACACTCCATTATTTTTTGGGACAAATTATCTTTCCAACACTCAAAGTTATCAATCTTAAACACAGTAACGATACTATTCTACTACCTGCAACTTTAAACACATTCAGACATTAACTATAAAAAATTAAGAATAATAAAGAGCGATTGAATACACAAATCACATGAGTAAACATGGTGCCACTAAAGAAGATACTTGCGCCATTATTTTCCGATGTACGAAATAACGTATCGATCATTTTCTGTAAAATAAAGAGGGAAGATGTACTATATGCGTTATGAATAAAAGTTACTCAATTGACTTCAATTTCATTTAAGCTGACGTTCTGTCAAATGTCGGTCGCTGCCGCTCTTAGTTCATTCTTTTGGTTATAAATTGCTGTCAATTGTTACTTTTTAAGGTTAGTATTTCAACTGACAAACCACATATCTTGCCAACACTGTTTTAAAGTTACTTTTTACCTCTAACCAGTAACTAAATAGTAAATGATAAAATTGACTCAGAAGTTTATAATATTGATTCATATACAAATACTTATGACGCAGGGATCTTGTTCTTTCCTAGCAAGAAGTATACCACCATTTTAGTTTTTATAATATATAAATATATTGTATGATGCATGTGGATGAAGGGGTTTTTTATGTACTCTTTGGTGATTGGATTGCCTGGTGACTCGTGTTTTTAAACTTTGCAACTACTTCACACACTTGTATTATAAGTAACGATTATGCGTGAAAATAAAAGTTTTGTTTTTTATTTGCAGCTGGACAAGCCTAAAGGATAGGTAGAGACATTAAACTCGCCAATAGGTTCATCGACGCCAACAATGAACCGTCTTCTTAAACACCTAACCACTTTACTTTATCCAATTCTTTGGGTCAGAATTACAGGTACAATTCCTCGAAGCAGTTTAAACCGTTACACCAGAGGAAAGTCTTAGTTTTAAGTTCTTTCCGCTACAGTTTGTTTATAAAAGGTTCAAATATCTCCTCAAAATTTAGGTTTTCATTGAAGAAATATGGCCCAATCATGCGGATACCCAAAACACCTAACCAAACTTAAATCTCCACTTCACTTGGATGTTTAACTTCACGAGTTAGCCGTGGATTTACATTTGACCAGTAAACGGTATTTTTACGATTCAAAAGTTCACAGTTCGTAAATCGGCTCTCATCCGACCAAAGGATTTGTAAGAAAAAGTTTAATATTTCATTATTTTTCTTAACTAAACCACTGGCAAAATGCCACTCTTCTAATCAGTATCGCCAATCCTGAAGCCCTTCTGGCAAGCGCCATTCGCGATAAGGATGATATTTATGGCGCTTGAAATATTATCCGCTATTAACCGAGCAACGCCTGTTATCTCTTTATTATGACGTAGAGATGTACGAGGTGTCTCAAACTACTTTTGCAAAACCAAGTATTCTTTTTTTATTTTCGTCTATTTTTCCCTTTAACCTTAAGCAAAACTTACGTAGGCGATATGCGTTGGGTTCTTCAGACGCCCAAGCATAGCTCTACCTCGGTTGTTGTCTTTCAGGTATTTATTCAGCACATTTCTTCCGCTTGCGCGTCATTTCGGCGACAAAGAATAAAACACTCCAACATATCGTACTTTATTACTCATTTGGAAAGTAATTAATTTTAAACCCACAGTTTATTAACCAAACACAACTGACACGGACTAACAATAAATTCTACTTTGATAGTTAGATTAACAATAGCAATATCAAAGCCTACTATCCTGAAATCTTAATTTTATGTTATTATTTCACATAATTTAACTTAACCAAACATAAATGTGTTATACATGCTTGAAGAGCATTTTTAATGAGGATTTTGAAATGTTAAATTCAATATGGCGCCCATAAGAAGAATAAAAGTTGACTTTGGCTGTGCACAACATAGTAGGCTTGGAAACAATTTTTTGGCATCATTTTTAGCTTCGGCGTGTCCTCTTACCCATATCATAAAAACTTGATAACCATAGCTTCTATAATATGGCGGCTTTTTCTAAAATGCACAATTCCTGTTTCACCCTGTATCTATGTAACGGTATCAATCTCTAAACTAAAACAAACGTAGATTATTTTGGGCAGATAAATACGCAACTTTTCTCCCATTTAACCGACGTTGTATCTCCAACGGTTTCCAATATTCCCATCATTTTATACTGGACACACTGTATACAGCTTGTTTCACGACGAACTTACCCTATCTACATATTGGAAACTACTTCATATTAATTTTATAAAATTTGCATAGTTGGATAATAAGCTATTGCAAATTTATGGAAATATTCTTCGGGTTCTGTTCAATTTTATTGTCACTTGTGTAGAATAACTTATACCTACAGGTTATACTTTTCGAGATATTCATTTTTTTAATGGAAGTTGACAGGTACAGACCTAACTATTGAAAATTCTGTGTGAACATCCCCAACACCAAAAAAAATTATCAAACTAAACGTAACATTTTAAATTGTCTGAAGTTGAAATCGTTCTCACAAGTGGATACACAATATTATTATCATTTTCCTTCCTATCTTTATTCTTCCTATTTGTTGTAAGAATTTTGGCTTCAACGGCCGAGGTCATTATTGAAACAAAAGCGTCAAAGACATCCCTATGCTTTAACTCCTTTTCATCCAAAATTCATTCCCTAACTTCCACCTTACTTTTGCCCTACATTGCGTTTCCTATATCGCTCCTATTATGTCCTCCTTTATTTCACTTTTCTCTTTTATTTCCCACAAGTATTTAACTTGTAGTAGAACTATGCATGCATGTCATTAAAGTCTGTATTTATTTGTAATATAATATACTACCCTTTAGTAAGAAAGTAGGGAATTATCAAAACCATTTTCTTAAGAAATAACTGAAATTTATCATTGGTCATCAGTACGTATCAAAGTTTAACTTACTGATTTGTAAGTGATGCAATGCTTTCTTCAAGATTAGCAACAAACGCAACAGTACTTTTTTTAAAGATGAAATCTTCTTTAAATTTAATTTTAGACTATTTCTTAAAATGAGGAGTTCTTGGTCTAAATACCCTCGGTATTCGAATATAAAAATATGGACATTGACATAAGCCCAATATCTACTAAACTGATGTTATAGTGTGATATTAGTTTTGAGTTTAGTAAACGGTTTAATTTAAAAACTACGTTTAAAAACCTGCTTTGTACAACTATGGTTTAACTCTCTAGATCAACTCACCTACAGATTTGCAATAATGTATAAAGTTGGCACTAAAAAATATAGTGAATTTTATATTATATACGATTTAATTGAAAAAACACTACTTAGTTATCTTTTCTCTTATTACTGTTTCTTCTTCCGTCTTTTCTTCCTTTACTTTAGATCATCCTCCTCTTTGATAATAGGCTTCTCTTTCTATCATCTCCTCCGTATTTTACTATATGTGTCTCTATCTCTTTCCACATTCGTACAGCAGTTCGTTCTTTTTCTACTTTCAATTCTTTCAGTCGCAATGCCTTTCTTCCTGTTTCAATTCTTCTTTTTCTAGTTTTAACTCCTTTTCTAGTAGGTATCCTGTCCTAATGCCCATCTCCAGTATTTTTTGCTATATTTTCTCCAATTCTTCCTGTACATTACCACGCTTGTAACTAGTATTTTAAGAAACCACTTTCTTAACTATATCTTTCCAAATATCCTTTCTGTAATTCCCCACACTTCTCCTAATATTCCTTTGCCTTGTAGTTCCTTTTAATCTTTATCTTAGTTATCATATCTGATGGTGTATTTCAGATACCAGTTTCTATTTCTTCCTCTAAAAGAGCCTGAATTATACACAGGTTACTCTATTTCCAATCAGCAGCTAGATTGGTTGTGATGCAGGCGGAGATATTTTGATACTAAAACGTGGAAGAATGGAACTAATGCAATTGCGTAAGGTTATGTTCTATCAGTAAAAACAAATGAAGTAACGAAAAATGATTTGTGTACGATAACTCAACAGATGTTACTTCCACTTCACTCCACTTCGAGAAGTTCTTTACAATTAATTGTCCAATGACGGGAGAATTTATTTCTGCTTCAGGAATGTTTGGCATTAGCGGGAAATTCTAATTATAATTTAATTTTAATTTGAAACAGAAGAAGTAAAAATGTTCAAATGTTAAAGAAACTATAATTTTTCCTAATCTCAAATTTCTCCAATTAATTTGTTAAATTCATAACCGGTCTGCTGTCAATTTAACACTAGAGTAAAGTCGCTTATTGTGAAATAGGTCCCTAATGTGAAATACCGATTTATTACCAGATCTATAAATGACATCTGTACGCAGGCTCTCACATTACACCCCTCTCCTAAACCATTTCTGTCCAGCATCAGCCATACTCAGCATCAAGGTCAGTTGTACGTCGGAATCTGATGGAGAGCGATATCAGTCACGGCCAACATTTTTTCATCGTGAAGGTCAAAGTGCAAAAAACTCATTTGCTTTTGGAAATTGAAGGTGAGTTTTTCTTGGGGTTAATCATGATAGTTAGGGGCTCTAGAATCTATCTTGTTTTTTTTGCTGGTTGCAATTTTATGTTAAAAATTGTTGAATTTTTGAAATTAATCTGTTATTGCCCTATTGTGAAATATGAATGGGGGGTCCGAATGTGAAATATTCCACATTAGGGCTGTATATATCATGCTCCGAGAAACTTTTAATTTTTTCAGGTGAAATGCCGTTGAAAAACATAAAGAGCAAACGTGGAAGGAAGAAGACATGAGGAATGCTGTCGAAGCAGTGCGATCTCATAGAATGGGTTATTTAAAAGCTTCCAAATTGTTCAAAGTGCCTCGGAGCTACTTTATTTAGATATTGTAAGAGCGGTAAAAACATCGAGGATATCAAAAAGAAGCCCTAGGAAGGAACCCTATTTTGCCAAGAGGTTGGAAGTTAAACTTGTGGACTGGGCATTACCTAAAGATGGAAAAAGCAATTTTTGGTTTAACGAGGAGAGATCTACGTACTCTGGCATGCTTCAATTAGCGAGGCGAAATAATGTTCCGAATAAGTTCTCCTTACTTAAGGAATCTGCGGAAAAAAATGGCTTCAAAGGATTTCTGAGAAGACACGGCGATAAAATTAGCGTGAGAAGACCGACAGGCACATCAGTTGTAATGAGCTGCTGGCTTCAATAAGCAAAGTGTTGATGAGTTCTTTGACTTGCTTGAAGCAGTTATGGACGATAAACAGTTTTCTCCCAAACAGATCTTTAACGTGGATGAGTGTGGCATATGCATTGTCCAATCCAAATGTCCCCAAATCTTGGCACTCAAAGGTAAACGTCAGATAGGAGTACATCGACGTCTACAGAGCGGGGATCTTTTAATCACTGTATGCATGTGTATGAGTGCAGATGGAGTATTTGTGCCACCAATGATCATATTTCCTCGAAAAAATTCTAATGAGCAATTAAAGAAGGGTGCTCCACCTGGAACTCTTATTTAAAATTCCATCCATCTGGGTGGATCCAAAATGGATCTCTTTACTGCTTGGTTCGAGCATTTCATTGAATATGTTCGGCCTTCTCCAAACTAACCCAGTCCTGTTAATACTGGATGGTCATAACACACATACGAGAAACCTAGACGTTATTGTGAAGGCAAAATAAAATTCTTGTCACTATCCTAGCTCTACCCCACACTACACCTCCCATAAAATGCAACCGCTCGATAAAACGGTCATGGGAGCATTGAAGACGTTTTATAATGAGGAAATAAGAATTTTCTTGAGAAATAATCAACGTAAGCTGTCTCTCTTACTTCGACATCTCTGAACTCTTTGGGAGAGCCTACTTGAAGGTTCAATCAGCTGAACGAGCCGTCAAAGGGTTTGCAACCACGGAATCTATCCGGACAAAGAGAAATATTTTCAACAAAGAAGATTTCTATAGCTAGTGAGAATCAAGAGGTGAAAGTTCATCAGGCTTCTCCTGTACCTCAAGCATTACACAATGTCATCACTTCAGAAGAAGAAAACGAATGCGAAAATGAACAAGCATCATTGGTGGTTTGTCCAGAAGATATCACACCAATACCCAAATTACAAAGAAAAGTGGGTACCTGAGGAAGAAAGCCAGGAAATGTAAAATAATAACTTCAACTCTCTAACAAAGAGGAGCTTGAAGAATCTGCCAGGGTGAAGGTGGTTAAACCAGTTAAAAAAGAAAGCAGTTAAAAACAGGTATTTCCCGAAAATCCAGGTTGCAGTTCAGCTCAGAAATTGGATCTAGAAGACAAAGAAGAGGCTTATTAAACAAAAACAAGAAAGAACTGTCCTCGTCAGGACTCAGAATCCGAATCGAGCATTTCAGTTCGGCCAATTCTTCGTCAGGATGAAAACGAATTTTTTCCGGAATCATCCAATCCCAATGAAGATGCTGTTGTAGTATTTTCTGTGGTGAAAAGTTTTCGTGCAACAATCGAGGGAAATATGGATTATGTGCGTATTGTGCAATTGTTGGGCACATGAAGAGTGCGCAGGTGTGCAGATAAAGACCCATATAAGTCTGTGACTTTTGTCGATAACTTTGTCTGTACTTGATAAAATTAAAAATTGAGAATAACTTGACGTTTGAATTTATCTAATACCTAGGAATGTTTGATAGTTACCATATGTATAATGAATAATAATAATATTTCACATTAGGAAACCCACCTATTTCACATTTGGAACCAGGGTATTTCAGCAAAAGGGAGCCCCGTTTTGAAAATTCCGAATAATGCACTTTGTATGTTTTTATTTTTGGCATTTTCAGTAGGTTCCAAGGCTCTGAGTTAATGATCATACATACTTGATAACCAGATCTACTAGTATGCAAAATATCTTGAGGTTCCATTGAGGAACTGTTATATTTTTGACCTGGAAATAAAATGGTATTCCACATTCGGCGACTTTACTCTACTAGCCAGTTAAATTGAATTTTCAAGGTCAAGGGACAGTTTGAATAAAAGACTTTTTATTTAGCAATGCTTATTTATTGAAAAAATCAAAGTAAATACCACCGGACAAAGATTATTTTTCAAAACCAAACAAATATTTTCATTGTATTTTGTGGAATAGTATATTACAACCATTATACAAAAAAAAACTAGATTTTCAAAAGTTTGTGAAAATGTAGTTATTCTGAATCGTGACATGCTAGTTTTCACTTACGCTTGAATAAAAGTTTCCAGCATAAGGATTACTTAAATTGTACTTTTCTTGAAGTCCCCTTTAAAGAAAAACGTTTCCGTTCTTCAAAGTTTGTCCCAGATATTAAAGTTTCATTGAATTGAATTTTGCAATTCTGTTTATAGAGAATAAATACGTAACGATGATAACCACTATTTTTAGAAGGCGCAGAACGGATAAATGAAAATTTTGTATCACCTAAACCTAAATTGGTTTGAGGAATGTTGGCTACCAACCAATGAAGAAAATGGTCGGTTTATTGCATTTCTTCGTGTAAGTGCGTCCAGATCCACGAAAACTAAAGTATAATAGCTTTTGTTAGTTCTGACGGAATATTTAACCCGACGGCATTTCTTTGTACTTGGGAAGGTTTCAATTCATTTCCTAAATCAACAATCGCTCCTGATTTTACAAACGCACAGAAATCTTTCGGAGAGGAGAAGTTTCAAATAAATCAGGAACAATTTCATGATAATGAAAATTCTAAAAAATTAATTTTTGAGTGTAGTGTAAAGAAAATTAAGAAAAGGTATTACCTGTACTACTCTATTCGAAGTAGCAGAAACTGATACGAACAAAAATACACAATGAACAATTTGTAGTAAGTACACATTTTCCTGCATTAACGCCTGTAAGTAACTGAGTTTAAATGAATAATATGTTTAATGATGAGTAATAGTGTTTACACCACGTACTGTAAAATAGCTACAACCAATGTTAAATGTAAACATACAGAAAATAAACAATAAAAATAAACTATTTGATAATTGATGTTTCTCTTGCTCACAACATGACCAAAACAAGTTTATTTATTTACAATTAATTATGCTATAACCATGTTGACAAAAGAATTTTTGTAACTAAATAATTTCAGTGTTTGGGAATTTTGTATTCTAACCTTGTTACAGAATCTACTAAGAGGAGAAGAGGAAAACTGACAAATCTGGACGGTTAACAATATAAAAGATGAAGAGGTCATTGAAGTGAAGCTCCCAAGCTTAAAGCAGGAATGTTGCAAATATTGCCTGCTTGATAGCTTTCACTGGGGGTCCGGAAAAAATCGCCTAATAGACAAAGAACCGAAAAACTTCTGTGTACAAATTGCCGAAAAGTGACAAAGCGCTGAAAATGCTTTTGTAGACAACCGCCGAATGTGGTCAAAACGTCGAAAAGTAATAAAATGACGTCTCAGCGTTTGTAACCCGCCGTCATCCCCGAACTTCAACTCATCTGCGGACAATTCACCGATAATGCTACTGTGGGATTGTATTCGTCGAAATGCTTTTTTGTGGAAAAAATCGCCGAATTGAATACTACTGAAAATTTGACTGCTTTCAGCGTTTTGTCCACAGAAGCATTTTTCGGCGATTTGTCCTTAGAAGCATTTTCAGTGCTTGTTCACAGTAACATTTTCGGTGATTTGTCCACGAAAGCATTTTGGCGTTTTGTCAGCGGATTCAGTTGGAGTTCGAGACGACGCCAGGTTACAATCGCTAAGCCGTCGTTTTTTACTTTTCGGCGTTTTGACCGCATCCGGTGGTTTGTCCACAGAAGCATTTTCGGCGTTTTGTCCATTCGGCGATTTGTCATAGACCCTCAGATATCACTGCTTCATCCTGCTGTAAATTTTGAGACAGGGACAGATCCTATAAAAAAAAAACAAAATGGTATGTAATTGTGGCTTACTTTTTCTTCAGTTACACAAGACAAGCAAGAATCTTGTGACCCGTTCTTACTTGTGTTGCTATATCATTGTTTCATCCTACTTAATTATACAGCATGGCTTCAAATTCTTCAAAACATGTGACGCATTTTTGGGATTTACTTCAAGTGAGTTCATAATATTTTTTTTTATCAATTTGAAATTTCAAAAAAAAACTATAGGACGATAATCAATGTTTTGTTTGTTACACAAACTGTTCCAGTAGTAAAATAATAATTGTTAAGTAAATTTGCTGAGGAAAGTGGTTCTTATGAGCATGTAAATCGGACATTCATTAATACAATGGTGTATAGTGTTTCATTAGTGTGATTATTTACAAATGTTACAGATATAATTTTTGTCTAATAAACATTTAAATATTTTATAAATTATAGAAAAATTCTTTTCTTTAGCTAACCAGATTTAAGCTATAATTTGCACTTTGCAAAATGGCGTTTGAATCAGTAGGTACATAAGGTTCAGTCTTGAAATTATGTAAACGTGACATAAAATTGTTTTAGTTTAAGGAATAGTGAAAAAAAAACATTGTATGTAATCAAAGTTACATAATTTACAAAATTTATTCAAGTTTTTCATCACATAGGTCTGAGTCAGATATTTTTGCCAAGCTTGCATCTGACTCAACATCTTGAAGCACAACTGCATCATCTTCCTGGGTGTTTTCTGCAATAACAAACATAATATTTAAGTGGCATCAAATAATTACAAGTAAATAAACATTTAGAATCAAATTCATTATATCTTGAATGCCATCTTCATTACAAATGCTTTGTTCTATAATAACAACACAACAACGTTCTTACAAACAATCAGAAATGATGGAACATTTTGAACATTTCTGAGCTATTTGTGACTAAACTTTTAACATTTTTTGTTGTTCTTAATTTAAATGTTTTAAAACTCAAATATTAATTTTTTCTACTCTTGTATTGTAATTTATATATTTCAATTTTTTTACAATATGTACTCTAATGAAATTCATAATGATACAAATTTTTATTACGATACAGATTTAGAACCAATTGAATTGGAACATTACGTAATTATCAAATGTTCAATAAGTAGGATACACATTCAGAACCAATAGAAATACACCGTTGTCTATTGCACTTATCGACTGGTGCTGTGGCTAAAGTCAAACATAAATTTAGCAAATTTGACAGTTTGTAACTAGAGTAGTAGTAGTGCCGAATTATAAAAATTAGTGTTTCTATTTAACATTATGGGATCGTAGAAAAAGTAGTGTATGCAATCCACATGTAATAACTATTAAGACATTCGCAACGTAGTTGTTTTATTTTTTTGTGTTGCTCGTGTCACAAATAGTAAGGATTATATGCTCATTGCATAATATACTATTTTAATGTATGTGCCGCAATAGGTTAGTTTATAGTTAGTTTACTGCGCCATCTAGCCCTACTTTGTAAAAGTGTAAAGGTTCAGATAAAAAAATTTCATTCATTCATGTACGAATGCACGACGCAAATGTAACACATGTTTTTTATTGTACGATGCAAATTAATAGTTATTTAACATACGACTTTATTAACAAGGGCGATTAACAATCGAGATATTCTTTAACTAGAATGTAGAAAACTAATAACCGCTCCTTTAATTCAAGAGTTACACAACTTTTCCGTCAACCGTACTTAGTAATTTTAATGAAATTATAATTTCATAATTTTAGAGAAGATATGCTATTGTGAATGCACCTTTGAAAAGTACCGTTTTGAACTCACTTTATTGTTGTATTTTTTTGTGCAGCCTTGCCTTTGATCATTTTTTACCTTTTCGTCTTTTTGTATGACTATTTGCCAACAGTATTTTAATTAGGTCATTAAGTTGATGAGAATTGAGATACTCAATTCTAATGGTTGCATCGAAATACAATAGTTTTCATCACGGCAAAACAAGGTGTATTACATTTTTTTGTGAGAACAAATTGGTGCTTAAGCAAAATAATGATGCACCTACAAAGACCACATCAGAAGTAGTTGACAATGTTTTGATAAATCATGCACAAAACCGCAGTACATCTCATACGTTGCCTGTAAACAAGTTGAACTTTTCGATAATGACTTGTCACATCATACCGAAGAAAGATGTTTCTTTTACATCCTTACTGTGTGCAAGTGGCCAACCAAATAATTAATACAGGATTGATTATCCTGCCTGTGTTTAATACTGAAGCAATGGGTTCCTCATAGCAATTTTTTACATTAGCTTAAGATTCTTCTTTAACGATGAGGCTTGGTTTCACCTTAATGGTTCTGTTATTTCACACAACATGTGCATGTAGAGTTTATAAAAACATTTCTTAAGTTATTCCACTACACTTCCAAAATATCTGGAATGTTTATCAGGCCATTCCTTTTCATAGTTTTAATTATCTCTACAACCCTACTTGAAGAATTCTAACTTTTTTGAACAATGAGTAAGCAATATTTAAAAACTCCGTGAGATAAGAGTTTATAAAAGTTTTTGTGAACAAATTGAATATTTGTTACAACTGTAGATAGTGTCAATTTGTTACTATTGTTGTACTTTGCTACAAATTATGACAAATTTTTTTCATTTATATTTTCATATTGTAGTTGATTGACAGATAAAATGGCAACTTGATGTACCAAATATGTATGCTTAGTTGCCTATACTAAAATCGTTCATTACTAGGTATCATTAAGGCTGTTTTATCACTCGGGACAATTTCAGATTTCTAGTAGGCGGTTCACTATTTTTATTTCTTGTTACATAAATAGCTATTTGTTGTTTTTTTTCTTGTTTCTAAAACGGTTTAAAATTCACGTCATGTACAAAAAAAATTGACATCAACAATTCAACGATGTATTATTTATCTATTAATATTAATCGGCTTCCAAGTCTGGCTTGTTGCGCTCAGAAAAATTTGCCCGCGAGTACATTAATGTCACAATTTCTCCAAGAGTTTTCAGTATTTATCGTTTACTTAATGTTAATTTTTTCTCATTGATTTTTAACTAAAAATTAAAAAAAGTACTGTTAAATCAGAAAATTATTATTTATGTCGCGTAGGAGTCGAAATTTGGGCTCATAAAGAAATCCATGTTTCTATTATTTTACGTTTTAATTAAATTAAATACAACGAAGACGAAAACAAAAAAATAGCTCCTGCACGACATAAATAATAATGTTAGCTATATGTTTTTGCAAAAATTAGTAAATTTATTTCTAAAAATATGCGAGATAAATTTACATAGAACTGTATATTCTGAGAGAACAGCCTTTATTAACGATCACTTATTGTTTACATTATTGTTTAAAATAAATGCACAGTCGACGGAAAGTGTTATTAAACAAAAAGTGCATCGCCGGGCATTTCAACACGTTGACCGCCAAGCATGAAAACGTGTTCCTTAATACATTTAGTTTTCTTCTATTTAGACTCTTTTGCTACAGAATGGTGTTATAGAAGTGTAATGATATGAATATGATCCAAGATCGAATTTCACCTGTTTACAGAGTATGCGCTTTATGATTTACCTGGCCTCTGAGTCAAAGCTTTGACCTTTGTATTTGACTTGTATATTGACTTGAGTTTAGTGATTAAAAACAAATTAACAATCTTTCAAGATGCATTACTCTAGCGATGACTCGCAGATAGATCCGAATTTTTTCCTGTTGATGATATGTCTGAGTCAGAGTCTCTAGACACATCTGAATATGACGAAGATGGAGAGTTCACACACGTAAGACCGGTTAATAGTCCACAACGTGATTTAGATCAAAAATCCAATACTTCTGGAACTACTCATCCAACGACTGAAACCGTAAATGTGAACCAGAAACTTGACAACATTGATTGAGAAACTTGTAAACAAGAACAGAATTCCAATACTTTGATTGTTGATCAAACGAATATATGCCCCTCTTTGAGTACAGACGTTGCAAAATGTGCCAGAGTACATGCTTGGGTGCCGGTTGATGTACCAGAAACAGGTTTTGAGCTACTTCTCAAATTTTTACACTTTTCCGATACATGCTGCGCTCTCCAGATGCCCGTTTGTTCAAAATTCGAAATGTGATAAACAAATTTGTTCATAATTATCTAAGTGGCGTACACTCCTGGCCAGATATATTTGCATAGACGAAAAGTCTGATACCGTGGCGTGGTCGTTTATATTTACGCAATATATCCCGAATAAACGGCATAAGTATGGGATCCAACTTTTCAAATTGTGTACGGATCGAGGATACAAAATGGAATGCGATGGTGTACTCTGGAAAACCGATGCAGAAAAGCAGCGTGGCTGGAGAAGTTCGTCATGAAGTTAGTTGATGGATTACTGGATGAGGGAAGTCAGATTTCTTACTTCAATAGATCTTAAGTTATACACATTTCAGGGAACCCAAAAATACCATATTATAACCGTAGAGGCTACTACTATTTGCTTTAGTAATGAAACATACGAATTTGTGTTTGCTATACGATACACAGGTCTGGTGAGTAACGGCGAGCTGCGTGTGCTTGAGAGATACACATGACTCCAACCAACAACCTACTGTGTGTCCTGAGGATGCACGTGGCGTTCAACGTGTTAAATACGTAGTGATGCTTGTTTCTTTTCGCTAAGGGAACTTGATTCGATTAAGGTACTCGGAGTTTTTAACATTTTCTTTCTCTAAATCGTGAACGCATGGAGGTATTAAGTAATAGTACCATTTTCTTTAACATTTTCCAAAAATTACAAAAATATTTGTGATTTTTTCGAAAATCACAAAAATGCCCTTTAACGTGAGCCAAAAAATATTGAAATGGGGTTGAATTGTTTAGGAGATATTAAAATGTAATCATCCAAAATTGAGTGGCCTTTCTCTCCATTATTATGACAGATATGAAAAAAAATTTCATAAAAAACAAAATTATAAACTTAACACAATAAGTTACCATATGATGGTTTCAAAGTTATGGATCATCCTTCCGGAGATAGCATCAACTTTGTGTTTCTTCATAGTAGTTACGCCCCAAATGAATAAATTTACACAAACTTCAAAATAATTCCAGACGTTTTCTCTGACCGTCTTTACTTATAAGAATGTTTCCCTCAAATCTCTAGGATTTGCCATTTTTTGGAGATACATCCGCTCCATACTCTGATCGAGCCACCCTGTTCTATTCTGTATTTTGAAAATAACCACCTAGTTTTTAAGTTGTTTATTATAATTTTAATTATAAATAATATTCACATTATACTAAAATTTTAAGTTTTAGCACTATAATTATAGTCACAGTTTTAGCAGTGAAAACATTAGCATAACAATTGTGGTACCAAAAACATACCACTCACTCTACTAAAAGTTATTACTAGTAAATCCAGGGATTTAATTCTATATATTAAAAATCATCTGCGAATGTTTGAAAAATACGTATAAGCATAAAAAATGATTAATTATGGCATTTTCATTATTATATAATAAAGTAAAGTTCAGAATTGAAAAAGCTTTTTAATACAAGATACGCAAACAACAAATTTTGCTATTCATAAAATGACTAATCAGAGTGATAGTTACATAAGAGATTGCTTAAATTCTTTTTTAAATTGTAATTAAGAGTGAAGCATATGAAAACAAATATATTACAATGTAATATGAACAAAAGTGATATCCGGTATGTAATTGTTTTAAGCATTAATTAAATTAGCATTTTTCTTAAAACATAATTGATATTACGTGAAAGCGACAATGCACAGGACAAGGGACCCTCCCACCTACACCTGCTTCTACATCCAGAGGATACCGATGTTATTGTCAGTTATATTACACAAGTTGAACTAAGTACAAGTGTAATTAAATTAATTTTTTGCAATTATACCCTATTACTTATATACACATTTTCAAGACCTTTCAATATGTGTATTAAAAAATTCAAATTATTTTTTAAGTTAAAAGTAATTTGTGTGTATGCATCCACAACTAGATATACCGGCGCATCAAAACAGGAATTACAACAACAACCCTTACAACACTAACCAATACGATTACGATAGAACAATGATACAACGGGGATCATTCTACGATCGTAATTTTCCTACGACAGAAATGATCAAAATAATCAACCACATCAAAACCGTGATTACGGTCCCCGCGAAAGCTCATCTTATCGTGGAGATATACGAGCTTACTACAATCACTGGATACAAGCATCTCAACAGTGCACCAATAATGTTGCGGCTCAATGGAATTTTGAAACAAACGTTAACCGCTTTCACTCTCAATTGGAAGCTGTGAGTATTTAATTTTCACATTCAAATTTCTAAACGAGGTATGTAACAAGGAAAGATGTAATATACTTTTCTCGGCATTGTTTCGAAACTGTGTGAAATATGTTAATGGCGCATAGAACATCTTCTTATTTGAATGACACGTACTTTTTACCAATTAAAAACATTGTTAAGAAATTCTTATTCCGAATCTAAAAGCCCTATATATTAATTGTGGTATTAACCCTGGATTTTTAAATACTTCGCATACTTTACCGCTGCAAAGACACACGTACAGTTAAGCCCAATTTAAATAGAATTAATTGCTTCGGCTATACTACATTATGAATGAGTGATGTCGTAAGATTTGAATATATGAATGACGACGTGCATTTTTTTTTTTTTAAATACAAAGATGTCCGCCTAAATGCTACTAAATTTTCAGAAGTAACTAAGGTAAATGTTGGACAATTTCATATGTAAACATTTCTATTACAAGGTTTAAGTTTTAAAAGAGTACATTATATTATTTTAACCTCAATAACAAAAGAATTACGGCGACTATTGTTATATAAGTGTAGAATGCCAAGACAATTTTTATGTCGGTGATTTTACATACGAACAAAAACGGCATTGACAATGAAATTTTAATTGCGAAGAAGTGAATGACAAAGTATGGACTACTTCTGTTTAAGGCAATATTTAAAAATATTGCATAATGTAAAACTATGTGATATTTTTTCTCACTCTAAAGGGTGGCTTTCTAATCCTGTATATATATATATATATAATCAAAAATCTTGTTTACCGTAAGGTGTAAGATATTTAAATTTCATCACTGATTTCATCCCAAGTTCGTACACAAATTTATTCCATTTCTTCTGTCTTTTTGCCAGTTTTTTTGCTTGTCCATGTTTCTTATTTTTTCCTTTTAATTATTTCTGATATTTCATTGTTCCAGGTTTTCTTCGGTCTTCTCCGCTTTGACTTACTGAACTCCAGCTTCATATGTTTTTTACCTGTCTATTATTTTCCATTCTACATATATGTCCAAACCATCGTAACTGTTGTTTCTCTATTGCTTTACTGCTTCTATTTCAAGTTCTTTCAATGTGTCGCTTGAATTCTATCTTTTCTTGTAATTCCCTTGAACCGAATTTTTTTTTTTTTTTTTTTTTTTTTTTTTTTACAAATATTTCATCTCCGTCGCTTGTATTTTTGCTATTCATTGTTTTTGTCATTATCCAGCTCTCACTTCCATATGTTATTGGCTCATAAATTGTTTTATACCGTCATCATTTTTGTTCTTTTGCTTATTTCTTTTTCCTATGAACGTTTTATTTATGCTGTGGTATAATTCTTGTTGCACTATTAACTCTTTCATCCACTTCCCATGTCCATGTTTCCTTCTCTCTGTATTATTACTCCTAGATATTTGAAGGCTTCTACTTGTTCTAACTTTTCTTGGTTTATTTCTATATTTACGTTCTTGTTTTCTTTTACTCACTATCATCACTTTTGTCTGCTCGCATTTACTTTCATGTTCCGCCCACTCTTCTTCCCAAATCTGTATATTTCTTGTAAATCTTTTTTCTGTGGGTGCAAATATTATCAAGTCATACCTGCGTACGCGCACTCTGATACATAGACCGGTAGTAAGTTTATGTACCCAACATGTAATTTTTTTTGTTTTCTCTTTTGTCGCTTTTATCACATCATCCATTATGATTGTGAAAAGTGCTGGACTCATTACTCCCCTTGTCTAAGACCGTCTGTAATTTCGAAGTAATCAGATTCCATGTTGTCCTTCCTTATATAGTTTTTATTGTTGTTATATAAACTTTTTACTGCTGTTCTTATCACACTAATGTTTCTGTTCTTCAAGCTTTCCCAGACATCACTTTGTTTAACACTATCAAACGCTTCTTTTGTAAGCCTAAAAATATCATGTATATTTCTTTGTTAGTTGCTCTCGCTTTTTCTATTAGTTGCTTTACACTAAAAATATTATCCTGTACGCTTTTCCTTTTCTGAACTAATTTTGAGATTCTCTAATTGACTTTCTGATATTTCTCAACCTTTTCTCTAATATCCTTTCATATGTCTTGCCTACTACACTCAGTAATGTAATACCTCTATAATTAAAGCACAATCTTCGGTCTCCTTTCTTAAACAGCGGTATTGTTATACCAATCGCCCAATCTTCCGATATTTTTCCTGTGTTCAGGCTCTGTTGAAAATTTGTGTTAGCATCTCTGTTCCTCTTTTTCCTATATTTCTTTAACATTTCCCAGTTATTTTGTCATACCTGCTGCTTTTCCTTTTATTTCTTTCAAAGCTTTTACCAATACTTCATCTATTTCCAGAATTTTGATCGTCATTTTCCAGTCTTCTACTTCTACTATTTTATTATTTATCCTCTGTTTGCTTCGTTATTATTATGAAGTTCTTGAAAATACTCTTCACTTCTTATAATGTCTTGTCTTATGTTATTATAATAATGTCTTTCTACTTTTAATTGTTTCTGATTTGTACTGTTCATTTTTTCTTACTTTTTAAAACTTATAAAATAATTTTTGACTTCCCTTACTGTCTTGTTCCATTCTTTTTACCAAAGTCTTTCCCATGATTTTTGTTTAGCTTCTGATACCATCTGCTTTACTTTTATTCTTTGGTTTTTGTATTCTAAGTAACTCTCTTCCGATCTATTTTTAAATATTTTTCCATTTTTCTTTCTTATTTTTACTTGCTGTTTTATTTCTTGGTTCCAATCATTCGTCTGCTCTTCTATCTTTATTTATCGATGTTATTCCACATATTTCATGTGCTGTCTGTAAAATTATATTCTTGAATATATCCCACATTTCTTCTAGCTCTGATACTTCCGTAAGATCTTTATTTTCATTCATTTTTATTTGTATTCGTTGCTGATATTTATATGCCGTAATTCTTTCCTGTAACTTATAAGCCTTTATAACTTCTTTTCTTTTATGGTGGGTTGGTTTTTCTTGTTGGCGGTTTTTTATATCTATGCGTACTTGCTATCACTAAACAGTGGTCGCTATAAATTTCCGGTCCTCTTCTTACCTTTACGTTAATATTTCTTTCTGTAATCCTTGTTAATTAGTACATAATCTATTATTGACTTTTTCTCCTCTCGTTAGCATTTCCTGGTGTATTTATGGATATCGCGATGCTTATAAACGTGTTTGTCACTATTAGTCTGTTAGTTTACACAAAAATTTATTAGTCTTTCGCTGTTATTATTTTTGTGACCTCTCCTTCATTACCAATGACATCTCTAAATCAGTTTCTTCTCGACCAACTCGCCCGTTGAAATCACCTAACACTAATACTCTTCCAATTTATATCATCCAGTACTCCTGTTCAACAACTCCCAGAACTCATTCTTTGAGGCTTTGTTTTTTCATCTTCACTAGGTCCATATTATTAACAATGTTATTTTTACTTTGAAACATCTAGTTTAATTACTATTTTTAGTATTCTTGGTGATATAACCCCACTTTGCTTATATTGGGTTACATACTGTTTTTTAATTAAGCATCCTATCCCTGCTGCCGCTCTTTCTTCCTGATTTAATTCCACTAAATATAAATATATGTCCTCCTAATGAGATTATACCTTGCCCTTTTTTTTCGTTTCTCGTAATTGCCAAAATATTCAGTTTTATGTCTTCAAATTCTTGTACCAATTCTTGCTCCTTTCCAATTACACTTCTAACATTCCATGTGCCCACTTTCAGTTTAAACTCATTTTTCTTCTTGATTGTATCTTTTGTAATTTATTTGTTTGTCCAAGTCCTTTGCCATGTCCGCTGTCTTTTTTTTATTTTCTGCCATTTCTTCTTTAGTTTTTTGCATTAGATTCCTCTAGTGCGCCCTTTTCTTCGTTCCATTTCCATATTCTTTACCGTCTATCGTTAATTTTTGATAAACTTAATCTTAATATTTTTGCCTTGCTTTTCTTTCTTCTGTTGCTCTTGTTCTTATTTTATTTTTCGACTTTCTAATTTTGTTAAGTCATTGTTAATAAATATTTGTTCACCTCTTATGTTCTTTCAATTTGTTTTTATTTTCATTATCTCCATTTTGTCTTTTCAGGTTTTCAAATTCCTAACACACACATTTTGGTTCCAATTATATATGCGTTTTAATCGAAACATCCACTTCCACTTCTGTTGCAAAAATTTCCCATTTCTTCTTTTTATGTTGCTGTCGTTTATATTTGTCCATGTTCAACCCTGATACACATGCTATTCATTTCCTTTCTCTTTCCATTTTTTTTCAAGTCGTATATTTGTCCCACGTAGTTCATTTTTTACTTCGTCGATACTGTTTTTTATTATTTCGTTTTCTTTCTTTATTTTATTTATTTTCGCTTCTAATTTTCTTATTTTTCTTGGTACTCTTGTTGATCTGTTCTTATTTGGCTAACTTCTAGTGATAAATTTTGTAGTACGCTTAATATTTTATCAATTTTATTTTCATCGTGATGTTTTTTTGGAGATTCCAAGGTCTTTTACTATTAAATACTTTTCTTCGTCACTTGATGCATGTCGTTCTGTTCGCTTTCTTTTTCCTTCCTCCGTTGAGCCTTCCATGTTGTTTGTTTTGCTTTGATTTTCGTTGATATTAATATGCACTTTGTGCGTTAATTTTAAATTTAATTTAAATTAAGTTAAATTTCCACAACTTCTTTTGTTTTGTCCCGTACACGAATTTAATTAAATTAAATCGTTTCTTGTATTACGTATTGCCTATTTAATAACCGCCCAGAATCATCACTTAACGTTGTCTGTTCAAATGTGATAACTACTATCACTATCATTCGTTCGTACACAAATATCCACTATTTCTGTATTTACTTATTACTTGTTAATTAATATTTGTACTTACATTTACACTTATGAGGTTCCTAATCTTTTTTAATTGAGTCTTTTGCTTATTATTTAGTTATGTTCATAAATTCCGGTAACTAACAACGCTCGCAATGTTCGAAATTTGAATTTAATTGCGGAACACCAATACCGACGTCCTGCTTGCTCCAGATACTTAAATATACTTAACTCTTGTATTATATTGGAAAATCGTTTATTGATTTCTCTTTTCGATGTATTACTTAAATTATTTCTATTTGATGTAATAACTGTAAAAATTGGTAAGTTGTACAATGAAAGAAATATCTAAAAATATTCGGCATACATATTGAAGTTCATTAGTCCCTAAAATAATTTTGCAAAATATTGTTGCAAGCTTGAATAGATACTGATGTTATTTTTCTTCTCCACGTTTGCATTCGCTTGATCAATGTTGGCTACAACTCATTCATAACTTCAGCGACATTAGGAATCAGATGTGAGTTGAACCAAGCCAAAATATTAGTTTACGTTTCGATGTCGAAAACAGCTCCAATCAGAATGGTACTAATACAACGCGAGTCGCAGCTGAGTGTGGCATGTAAGTGTTTCCACTATGAGACTTTTCAGAGAAAGCAAACTGAGTGATTTCGAAGATTGGTTCTTGGAATAGATGTGTAAAAAGAAACAGGGCTTAGAACCCTTAACGCTGAAGGCCTTTGAGAAGAGTTGTTAGTTTTTATTTCACTAACTACCCCTGTTCTATCTTGCTGCATGGATTTAATGAAATAAAACGTTCTTTCGAAGGCCCAACCGGCGTTAGTTCTATAATTAAACAATAGTATAAGAGTTCCAATTTTAAAACAAATGAAGTTAAAAACCACCGAATTAGTAATCAAAATTTGAACATTTACAGTAATCAGTAATAATAGAAACTGTGTAACACTTCAACTTTTGTGGCATTGTTTTCATTTCATTTGGATTTGAAAACCTTTTGGATGACTTTTTGTCAATAACAATCATCAATTTAAGGAGTTAATAATATCCACAGTAGATTTTTTTGAATTGATCCTTGTTATTGTATGAACGTTTTTAATTTTTAGTTTTCCAATAATTGATGTAGGGCCTTGCTTGTAGGAGGTTTAGTGATGGGTAGATTAAAATTCCATAAAACCATTTTGTGACGAGGTTTCGGGTCAGGGGTGTCCTCTTTCTTAGCCTTGATATAGTTAGACACCTTAACCAAAACATCAGCATAAAAGGTTTTCGTGAAGCTTTTAATCGACCTACCACTACCGACCCACAAAGAAAGCCCTTTTATCAATTAGTGGGAAACTAAAATTTACAATTTTACTGATAACAAATAGAAACCGATGTTTTAGATCAAAGCGGTACTGAAATAAATAGAATTAGAGAAACTGATCATAAACAGCAGTATGTTTGACTCAAAAACTTGTGCATCTTGTGTTGAAACACTACCTTCAAAAATCATCAAAAAGGAAAATGTGTCGAACGGCATAGTAGCTAGTTTTTAAGAAATTCTGATCTAAAGAATTAAAAAATATTATAGATCATTTAACTTACGAATATCCATAGAATAGAGAATTATTTCCAGTAATTGATGTAGAACCTTGTTTGTAGGAGGGTTAGTGATGTAGATTAAAATCCCATAAAACCATTTTATGACGACGTTTCGGACAGGGGTGTCCTTTTCTTAGTCTTGATATGGTTAGACACACTCTAACCGAATCATCGGCATAAAAAAAGGTTTTCGTGTCAGATTCAGACCAGACCCACCACTACCGACCTACGAAGAAAGCCTTTTATCAATTAGTGGGAAACTAAAAATTTACAACTTTACTGATAACAAATAAAAACCGATGTTTTAGATCAAAGCAGTACTGAAATATAATTAGAAAAAACTGAACATTTCCCCAATGATCATAAACAGCAGTATATTTGACTCAAAACTAGTTCATTTAGTGATTTGAAACACTACCTTGTCCAGATTTCAAAAAAAAGGAAGAAAATGTGTCCGAACGGTATAAGGGTAGCTCGTCATTAAAGAAATGCTGATCTAAGAAATTGAAAAGGATTATAAATCATTTAACTTATAAACACTCCACACATTAGGGAATAGTGATGTGGGATTTTTTCTGTCTAGTCAAAAATTATTAAATGAGGATCATGTGTAAATGCCAATACTTACTACAAGGAATTCAAATCATTACAACAGAATTTTGAATGCAAGCGAGGTGTCAAAAAGTCTTATCAAATCAACCAAGGGTGTGTTGAAAAAATTAAACTGTTAAATGTTACTTGGTACAAGATTTACTTTGTGTTTGATTACTAAAAACCAAATACAAGAACTTTTGGGTTACATAATTAATTTCAACAGTTAACTGTAACGGCATGTGTGTGATAAAGTGAGTGTGTTACAAGCATTAAAGCTATCGCTTAGATAGCGCTTCCACCGAATTCATACGTTGTCAATGTTTACACGAGATGTCGCAAGACACACATTTTACTTATAATTAATTTCATGTATGCAACACCATATTAAGTTACATCCTCCTGGTTTAATTGGACATATTCAAACCCGTTTTTTCCGTGTGGCAGAAGGTGATTTTTTCTTTTTCATGCCAGGCCTGGTTAAGAAAGTTGGAGCAATATTTGCCCTGTAATTGTTCTGTATGTTGCAATATAATCAATTAACAGGATCCAATTCCAAAATACGATGGACATGTCCTTCCGGCTGATGTGACTGACTTTCTTTGGCGCTGAACCACCGGCTTCCACTCGGTACTTGAACTGTTGTTTTGTTTCTGGCGGTAGTGGTGCTCTGACATCCATAGTGAGAAATCGCACAAGATCGGTCGGCTTCCTGTTGAATCGGTCCAAAGATTACAGAAAATCGTTTTTGCATTTGCTTTTGATCGGCACCCATTTTGAGCAGGAGCTATTCACACCTCTCTAATTTTTCGTGCAATTTTTCTTCGATATTCTGCACAGCCCAGCTATCTCACTCACCTTCACACTCGTCTGTTGTCCAACACGATATCATGTACAAATTCTTTATGGTTTCCAGTGTGTTTGCGTTTTTTGGCAGTCTTTCACGTGGGTCATCTTCGAGGATGTGCGACCACGTTTAAATTCAGTTAACCACTTGTTAACGCTAATATCGAATGAGCAGAGTCCCCGTAAACTTTTAGCAATACGTAACTGAACGAAGTAATGTTTGA